>OZ018388.1:81800092-82110072 GCA_963969525.1 Ontholestes murinus
ATAGATGATAGATGATAGATGATAGATGATAGATGATAGATGATAGATGATAGATGACAGATGACAGATGATAGATGATAGATGAAAAATGACAGATAGTAAGCAACAAATGGCTGATGACAAATAAGAGGACAATTTCTTTGCTTGTTTGCAATGATAAAATAATGCGCAACCTAAACACCTTGGCATTAGATCTAGTCAGAAATACAATGCGTTTATTGTGCCAATAAAGATAGATGTCAGATGAATGATGACTGATGCTGAATGTTAGATGTTAAATTATCATAATAAATGACAAATGATAGATAGCTTGATGACAGATGATAGATGACAGTAGGCCGATGACAAGTGACAGATAATAAATAAGAATACCATTCTATTGTTGTGGATGTCAGATGATTGATAAATGATGATAGATGTCACATGTTAAATATCAGATGATAGATTTTAGGTGACAGATGGCAAATAATCAATGAGCGATGACAGATATCAAATGATATATAATAGTTGATAGATGATTACAGACTACATATAACATGTAGCAAGTGACAAGTGACTGGTGACAAATAAGAGGACAAATCCTTTGTTTGCTTGCAATGATAAAGGAATATATAAACTAAATACATTGACATTAAATCTAGTCAGAAATAGAATGTGTTAATTATGCCAATAAAGACTGATGATAGATGTTATACGTTAAATATCAGATTATAGTTTTGAGGCGGCAGATGACAAATAATAAATGACAAATGGCAGATGCCAGTAGGCGAGTGACAAGTGACAGATGACAAATTATAAGACCATTCTATTGTAGTTAATGTCAGATGACTGATTACTGGTAATAGATGTCAGATGTCAAATATCAGATTATAGATGTAACATGCGGCAGATGACAAATAATAAATGACAGATAAGAGATGACAGGTGACCAATAAGAGAACAATTCTATTACAAGCTAAACTCCCTTAAATATAATCTAGCTACAAACATAATATATTTATCAGACTGATGACAGATGATAGCTGAAAATGACAGATAATAGATGACATAATATAGTTGACAGATGACCGATGAAAGAAGATAACAAATAGCAATTGTTCATTATGTCAATAAAGATAGAGGTCTGATGACTGATGATAGATGTCAAATGTTAAATAACAGATGACACCTGTAAGGTGGTAGATGTCACATGTCAAGTGGTAGATAGTATGATAACACACGACAGCAGATGACAGTAGGCAGGTAATAAGTGACAGATGATAAATAAGAAGACCATTCTATTGTTGTCGATGACAGATGACAAATAATCATTGAAAGATTACAGACATCAAATAATATATGGCAGATGACAGATGACAGCTAATAGATATAAGATTATAGATAATAGATGGCAGATGAAAGATGACAGATAGCAAGTGACAAGTGATGGATGACAAATAAGAGACAACATTCTGTACTTTGCTTGCTTTTAATGATACAAAAATATAAATTGTTCATTATGCCGATAAAGATAGATGTCTGATGACTGATGATAGATGTCAAATGTTAAATAACAGATGACACCTGTAAGGTGGTAGTTGTCACATGTCAAGTGATATATGACAAATAATAAATGACAAATGGCAGATATCATGATGACACGTGACAGCAAATGACAGTAGGTGGGTGATAAGTGACAGATGATAAATAAAACCATTCTATTGTTGTCGATTACAGATGACAAATAGTCATTGAACGATTACAGATATCAAATACTATATGATAGATGACAGTTGACAGGTGACAGATGAAAGATGTCAGATGTAAAATATCAGATTATTGATGTAACATATGACTGATGACAAATAATAAATGACAGATAAGAGACGACAGATGACAGATGAGCACTAAGAGAATTCTCTTGCTATGACAAAGGAATATAAGATAAACTCCATTAAATATAATCTAGTCACAAACATAATATATTTATCAGGCCAATAAAAAAAGACTGTTGACCGAGAACTGATGATCTGTGATATATATATCAGATGTCCAAAACCAGATAATAGATTGAAGGTGTCAAATAATAGATGACAGGTGACAGATAACAAAACAAGAGGAGCATTGTTTTGATAAAATAATCTAAACGCTTTGAAATATAATATCTAGTCAAAAATATATTATACCAATAAACACGACAGATGCCAGATTACTGATAACCGATGATACATGTCAGATGTCAAATGTGGGATAATAGATGTAAGATGATAGATGACAAATAATAAATGGCAGATGACAGATGAAAAATAAGTAGACCTTTTCATTATTTGCTTGCTATGCCAAAGAAATATACAAACTTGACTAATTCAAATAAAATCTAATCATAAATATATGTTTACGATGCCAATAAAAAAGACAGATGATCGATCGATGACAGGTGACAGAAGAAAAATGACAGATGACAGATAACAAACAAGAGATGACAGATAGCGGGTGACAATTGACATTTCATAATTTAATTGTTATGATAAAATAAACTCTTTGATATGAAATCTAATCAAATATATACAGGGTTATTCACGCTATACGGCACGGAATATTGTGGCCAAAATACGTGACTTTCAAAAAGTTTCACTTTGGGGATATATGGGGGTCTATTAGGGCTACTTTTAAAAATTATTTTCATAATATACAGGGTGTCCCAAAAACCCGAAAAGTATCAAAGTTGTGTTTTTTTTAATGAAACACCCTGTATTTTATTGCATTTTTGGATCCGTCTATAAAAATAAGTATGTGTTTTAATAAGGTTTTTATTACATAAACCTTAAGGTTTTTGAAATAATTTGAATTTTGTAAAAATGTAACCTAATTTTCATGTTTCAAATACTTAAAAAATAATTAAGTTATGCATACCAAATTTACACTGAAGTGTAACAATAGATCATATTTTATTTTCCAAGTATAATAAACTTGACATCTTATGTCGGGTGTAAAAAAATTGGAATTAAACAAATGAGAACTTTAAATGACTATAACTTCATTTATTTAAATGGAACGCTATATTTATTAATTTATCAGCAAATGCACGTTTTAATTATCTATCGAATGGTATTTAAATCTTAAGTGTTAAGTCTTCTCGTTTTTACAGAAAACGCCAAAATATTGTTTATTGCACCGTTTTAGTACTTTTAAAGTAAAAATTTTAATGTATCTAGTTTTCTATCGTATTTAAAAATGTCAGATAATTAATTTAGTCTGTTACTTTAGTTTAAAAAGGATGTCTTTTGTTATAGTTGTGTTATTTTGCGTTTTTGTGTTAGATCGTTAGTAATCGTTATTGTTGGAACATGGTTGTTATTTATCATCTATCACCTTAGATCTATCATCTGATATTCAATATGTGACATCTATCATCGGTTATTAATCATCTGGCATCTTTATTTGTTATATTTATGAGTAGATTTTATATCAAGGAATTTAAATTGTATATTATTATTGTCATCTTATTTACTATCCGTCACTTGTGATCTGTCATCTGCGATCTGTAATCTGTTATTTGTCATTTATCATCTGAGATTTATGATATGTCATTTGTCATTTGTTATCTGTCATATATCATCAGTTATCTGTCATCTATACCACCATCCAGTTGTAGATCAAAAGATTTTGGAAAATTCAGAAAATTGAAAATCTTTACTTATTCTAACTATTCGCCACTTGTCATGTGTTATTTGTCATCTTCCATCTGTCATCTATCATCTATCATCTGTCATTTATCATCTGACATCTATTACCTGTCATCTGTCATCTTTCATTTGTCATCTGTCTCCTTAAATTTATCATATGATATTTAACATGTGACATTTGTGGAATGGAATTGTCTGACATCTGTTACTTCTGTAATCTGATATCTGTAATCTGACATCTGTTATCTGCGATCTGTGATCTGTCAATTATTATTTGTCATCTGAGAACTGTGATCTGTCATCTCTCATTTGTCATTTGTTATCTATCATCTGTCATTTGTTATCTGTCATATGTCAACTATACCGTCATCCAGTTTTAGAGACCACAAGGGAAAAAAGTTTTTGGAAAATTTCGAAAAAGTTTTTTCAAGAGTTTTAGAATTTTAAGAAAGGCGAAACAAATTTAAAAAAAAATCAAATACGAAATGATAGAAGATTTCAATAGATTTGAGCGAGATTCTAGAATTTTTTTTTAAAAAATTTGAAAATTGAATTGAATTGATTTCTTACGATACTAAAAAAATTAAAACCTTTACAAATTGTATAAAATATCTAAAAAAATTAGAAAATTACATTTTTTAAAATTGGTTTTATTATACTACTACTAAACATCTTTATTCACAGAAAAATAAAATCTAATACATGTAATGGATAAAATAAAATAAATTCTGATATGTTCTTGTTCTTCTGCTCCATCGCTATCGACCGGTGGTCTTTCAGCCCGGTTTTATTATATTAACACCAATATTTAGAATTTTCCAATATTGTGCCTAAAATATGTAAAAATTAGAGTTTTGTAAACAAAAAAATCGAAAAATCAAAAATTAGTGTAAGGTTTCTACAATTTCTCTCATTTCGTATTTAAGGTATTCTGTTTTTACCAGTTCCATTTTTAAGTTATCAGAAGCTCTAAACTTAATATTAATTTATTCTTAATATTTCTTAAATCTTTCGTTTCTTGAAAAGCTACTTATATTTAAAATCATATTTTTTGAGAAATCTTAATCATCTTATACTGTTGGAATTTTTTTCTTATTTTGTGTTTGAGTCTTCTAGAGTTTAAATCATTTTCATTTTTAAAAATTTCTAATAGCAAGCATAATTTTCAAGCAAAATTCTTTACATAATATAAAAAATAAATAAACAGTGTTATTATATCTAATTGATACCACCTATGTTCGATCACATTGGCGTTTTCAATGAGACGGCCCCATCGCCACCGGTTTAACTGTAACCACCTCCAAACTCCGCGTAACGGTGCTCCGAACTGCAGTTGAAATTGCATAAATGCAAGCAGCACGTAAAACCTGCGACGTTCAATCATGCGGACGTTTATATCACGGATTGAAAAAAAAATTGTGTACATTTGGACGCACCGCTACACGCACGCAATCACAATAGATTAATCATCATTAATATTTCACACGAGCATCAATATATATCCACCTTTATTTATAATTAAGTAATTAAATTATCATGTAATTAATATTAATATATTTTTTAATATTTTTTATCAGATTTTTCTATAGATATATACAAATACAAAACTTAGAAGATTCATTTAAACACTTAAAGAACATTTTTCTGTTCTTTTGAAAATAACAAAAACAAAACCAAGTGTTTAAATTAATCTTTTAATTAGAATAAAAATATTTTACCATTCTTTAAATAAGAATTTAATTGAGCAAATACGAATTATTTTTAAAATTTATATACCCACAAAGTTATTTACCTGATACACTTTTTAATCAATTTTTTTGTACTAATTAAATAATAAAAAGATAAAACCGACGTGAATGTTTTACGTATTGGAGGGTGGGTTCGAGGCCACCCGCCCACCCTACATAAATCTATTAATTTTAGCTAAAACACTGCTGATGATTTTTGGAAATTATTTCCACGCAATCATCGTTTATTTGGTTGAAAATTAATAATTAATCAGTTTGTAGGTATGTTTTTCTATTGGTATTTTCGAGTTACTTTTAATATCTAATTTATAATATAGTTCGTTGGTTGTTTAAATTGCATATGTAGGGTGGGTGTGTGTCCTCGAACCCACCCTCCAACCAATAAAATATATACAAGGGCATCAAACAGTCTGTAAATTATTTGAAAAACAACTTATCATTGTAAACAATAAATTACCATAATTGAGTATTTTGCAATAAAACAAAACACGCGACAATAACAACAAACAACAATGGATTGATTTAAAATGTTGATTTCAACTTCCGCAGTCCTGAATGGTTTAATCATTTCCTATTCCGCACAATTCCGTACAATTGGCGAGCGTTTTCAAATTAAAATTCGCTGACGGCAGTTGCTCAGATGTATCAGTTGGTGTGATGATGTCATCGTGCCCGAGCCTCGTTAAAATTCCAATTAATCTGTTAACTGCAGTTTTCACAATAAAATATTGTTTTTTTTTTTTGGAAATAAACTTTTAATTAAAATTGAAACCAAAAAAAACGTAATTATTAATTACTCGAGTAATCGATTTTTATTACGTAAAGAATTTGAAATCTGAGCTAATTTAAGAGGAGTTGGATAAAGCAAGTGTAACGAAAATATGTGGAAAATTTTATTGCATAATAAAAACAGAAAAATATGAACGGTTAAAACACAAGCGAGAAGTTTATTGTAGATTAAATTAATAGTTACGTAATGAGTGTTGTATATTGGGTTGCCTACATTAAAAAGCGATTTTCTCTATAATATTTTTGCTGCTGGTGAGTTACGTTAAATAAAATAGAATTGATTAAATGTTAATTCATTAAAGTTCTTAATATATTGTTATGTACTGTCAATTGTCAACTCACTTTTGTATATTGGGTTGCCTATATTAAAAAACGATTTTCTCTTTAAAATTTTTGTTGCTGGTGAGTTAAATAAAATAGAATTGATTAATTGTTAATTCATTAAAATTCTTAATATGTTGTTATGTACTGTCAATTGTCAACTCACTTTTGTCATCAATTTTTTATTTGTAAGAAAAATTTCAGTTAAATAACATCTAAGACAAAATGTGATTGTACTGGAAAGTACTTGAAGCCTTGAATAAAATTCTTGCAGAGAAATTGCTAGAAATATGTAGAACCCATTAAAAATAAAATTAACAAGATATGAGCTGGAATAATATTTTAAAACCGTTAAAGAAATTTCTAAGAATTTCAATGGAAAAATGTCAAAAAATTCTTATCGTACAGTTTCCGTTATTTAAAAAAAAACGTTAAAGCTTAAAAAAAATCAAAAAGTTGGAAAATTTTGGAAATCTGTAAGAAAAAGATGTTTTAGAATTTTTAATGAAAATTCCAAACATCAAAAAATTAAATTACTTGAAAATTTCAATAAGATTAAACACGAATTCGAAAAATAAAAACAAATTTCTATTAAATCCTAGAACCCCTAATAATACTAAAAAAAATAGAAGAAAATTGCTAAAAAAAATTCAACGATTTTAATCTTAGTTTTTAATGAAATTATCATAAAATCTAGTGACGCCATGGATGTAAATTTTTACACAGTTAATCTACAATGATGAGTGAGTTCTTTTAGTAAGTTACTAGTCGATGGCAATTGTTTTTATATTTTTTTATCGAGTCGAAAAATGATTTAAATTTTCCACGATTTTAATCTCCGTTTTTAATGAAATTATCACAAAATCTAGTGATGCCAGAAGTGTAAATTTTTACTCAGTTAATCTAGTATGATGTGTGAATAGTTTTAATAAATTACTAGTCGATGGCAATTGTTTTTATATTTTTTTATCGAGTCGAAAAATGATTTAAATTTTCCACGATTTTAATCTCCGTTTTTAATGAACCTATCACAAAATCTACTGATACTATGGGTGTAAACTTTTACACAGTTAATCTACAATGATGTATGAGTGATTTTAATAAATTACTAGTCGATGGCAATTGTTTTTATATTCTTTTATTGAGTCGAAATGTAATTTAAATTTTCTAGAAATTAAATCTCTGTTTTTAATGAAATTATCACAAAATCTAGTGATGCCATGGTTGTAAATTTTTACTCAGTTAATCTACAATGATGAGTGAGTTGTTTCAATAAATTACTAGTCGATGGCAATTGTTTTTATATTTTTTAATCGAGTCGAAAAATGATTTAAATTTTCCACGAATTTAATCTCCGTTTTAAATGAAATTATCACAAAATCTACTGATGTTATGGATATAAACTTTTTCACAGTTCATCTACAGTAATGTGTGAGTAGTTTTAGTAAATTATTAGTCGATGGCAACAGTTTTTATAATTTTTTATCGAGTCGAAAAATGATTTTAATTTTCCACGATTTTAATGTCCATTTTAGTGAAATTTTCACAAAATCTAGTGATGCCATGTGTGTAAATTTTTACAAAGTTAATCTAAATTGATGTATGAGTTTTTTTAATAAATTACTTGTCGATAGCAACTGTTTTTAAATTTTTTTATCGAGTCTAAAGATGATTTAAATTTTCCAGGACTTTAATCTCTGTTTTTAATAAATATATCACAAAATCTAGTGATGCTATGGATGTAAATTTTTACATAGTTAATCTACACTGATGAGTGAGTAGTTTTGATAAATTACTAGTCGATGGCAATTGTTTTTATATTCTTTATTGAGTCGAAATATAATTTAAATTTTCCAGGATTTTAATCTCCGTTTTAAATGAAATTATCACAAAATATAGTGATGCTATGGATATAAACTTTTACACAGTTCATCTACAATGATGTGAGAGTAGTTTTAATAAATTACTAGTCGATGGCAATTGTTTTTATATTTTTTTATTGAGACGAAATATAATTTAAATTTTCCAGGATTTTAATTTCCGTTCTAATGAAATTATCACCAAATCTAGTGAGGTCATGGGTGTAATTTTTTACACAGTTAATCTACAACTGATGAGTGATTTAATAAATCACTAGTCGATAGCAATTGTTTTTATATTTTTTATCGAGTCGAAAAATGATTTAAATTTTCCACGATTTTAATCTCGTTTTTAATAAAATTATCACAAAATCTAGTGATGCCATGGCTATAAATTTTTACAGACTTAATCTATAATAATGTGTGAGTAGTTTTAATAAATTACTAGTTGATGGCAATTAAACAACACACTCCAGGGGATATTATCAATCATTCTCAAAATGTTAACGCTTTCAGTTTTGGAGATATTTTTGAAACAGATATTGTATATGCTGCTAAAAAACTGAAAGGAAATTTCACTTCAGGTCCGGATAATATTCCAGCATTTCTAATAAAACATTGTCTGTCATGCTTAATTTGACCACTTGTACATATCTTAAATGTGTCAGTAAGTTAAATAAAGGATTTTTTACGGGAGACCCCATTTTACAATATAAGAAATTATACAATAGAACATAATTAAACTATACTTAAAATTAACTATACTAACAAACATAATTATAATTAATAATAAAAGAATAATAAAAGAGAAAGAGACAATAAAGAATTAATATTTGAATACATATTTAAAAGAGAACAAAAAATGTTATGGGAATTTTAATAGTAATTTTTTGAAACAGCGTTTCGTGGAACCAAATATATTAAACCATGAGTTTTTATTTAATGTATTAGCAGATCTTAGGTACAGTGGCGTATTCAGGGGGGGGGTAATTGGGTAATTACCCCCCCTAAGAATTATTTATTCGCTTATTTTGTTTATTCTTAAAAATTACTAATATTTCAAACAAACAAGTTAACTGTTGGTAATTCTAGTCAGCGATCTATGACAGTGCATTTTTCCATGTACACAAATTAAAATTATCTGCGCAAGCACAGTTAGAAAAGTGATGACTTCCTTTGCACGGGGGGTTCCCCTTTCTAATAATACCCGACATATATTGATACTATTCGCCTCTTTGGTATCGTAAATCGTTACATTGTTTTACATTAAAAGAGCGCGATTCACATTTCTTAGTTTAATTTATAATATTTCTTGTTTTACTTGGTTTAAATGTAAAAGATAGAAACCGAAACTGTTTACACGTCGCATGTAAATCCTTAATTTTTAGTGATTGCTGATAAATTACCAATTTATTATAATTCGATCAATTATACATAAGGTATTTTTTTGATTTTAGAAATAATATATGCATACTTTTAAATTAATTTATTCCTGATTTTTGTTGTAATTAAATTAGTAAATGAAAATTGATAATCTACGTTGGATTCATTTGTTCAGAAAATTAAAAAAAATTTTCAACAAATAAAGATCGATCTATGTCAACAGTCAATTTAAATCATCCATCTACATCTTCATTGACATTTAGCAGTAGAAATCTTCACTAGGTTGTTCCCATCATGAGAAAAAGAAGCATACAACATGTACATATAGTAATGTTGAAATTTACATTCATATAGTTAAATTTAGTAATGTTAATGAAATTGAGAAATTTCGAATTTTAAATTGTAAAAGATACTTTTGTTTTACCCTATTCTGTACATAAAAAGGAGGAAGGATATTAAATATTACTTGTCTGGAAAACATTTTAGACAATTTAATTGGTTAATCTTTTCTAATCATTTAAACAGATTCTTTTGCAAATATTGCTTCTTTTTTACAAAATTTGGTGGGTTGCACCAACAAATGCCATTGCAAAAATAAGTATCTCAGACAGTATCTCAATATTCTAAATTATCAGGTAAAAATGTTGTGTTATAAAAATATTACCATAAAAATTCAATTGTTTATGCGAAATTGTTTTATAAAATCACGAGATATAAGAAATAAATTAAATATGGAAAGACTTCGACAAATTGAAGAAAATAGACATAGATTAAAACCAATAATCAAAAGTATCATATTTAGGGGAAACAAAATATTCCCTTACGAGATCATCGTGCTGCTGGTTCTCTCTTAAATAAAAAATCTATTACAAACGAGGGTAATTTTTGTGAAATTCTACATTTCGAATTGCATCTGGTGACAATTTAAAAATATCATTTGGAAAACCATTAAACATATTTCACAAATGTCTCTTGAAATACAGTGACTTTGAGTAAATAGAATAAATAAAATGAATCTTGCTCTAATAACTTTATAAATAACACTATTGATGTTTTATCCAACAAGGGGAAAAATACTGCCACATCTTTTAAACAATTTATAATGATGCAGTCAATATTTTAAACGAATTACAAATTTAAATGACAAAACCGCGAATTACCAAATGCCAGAGGAATAGACCAAACCTGGATAAACGTATTATAGCAGATTATTTTTATTTATCTTTTTCCCTTTTATCCATTATGGGTGTCAGACTTATTTTGTACAATATGTCTCAGTTAATTTATTTTACACTTCTTTACCACTGTTGCGTAGCTTGTGCTATTTTCTTATTTCTTTCCATTATATTCCTTTTCTTTCCGCTGCTTGATGCTTGATGTACTTGCTCGTTCCAACCCTTGGTCTTCCTAATTCCCTCTGTCTTTCTTAGGTATCTCATTTCC
Source organism: Ontholestes murinus (assembly GCA_963969525.1). Lineage (NCBI taxonomy): Eukaryota > Metazoa > Arthropoda > Insecta > Coleoptera > Staphylinidae > Ontholestes > Ontholestes murinus. The sequence continues at coordinate 81,811,301 of OZ018388.1, forward strand.
ATTGCATTGGTTTTTTTGTTATTACTCTCTGTGGTTACTCACGATTCACTACTATAGTCCATCCGTTGGATCTTCCGTCCTACGTCACAAACTATCGCTTCAAAAAACGAAAGTTTTACAGTGCGTTCTTTTTCTAACGCATTTGGTTTACTTTATCAGACTTAATGTTTTTGTGTCGTTTCTCGAAGCGATATTTTGTGACGTAGGACGGAACATCCAACGGATGGACTATATATAGCAGTTAATGTCTTTTATATACTTCTGTTTTTATTGTTTTTGCAATCTCTTTTTTCTCTAAGAATGTTTTCTTTATTGTGTTGTAGATCATTCCTGCTTTGCCTAGTTTTTCATCTTTTTCTGATTCTATCTTCCCTGTTTCCTCTATTGTTGATCCCAGGTATTTAACCCTATTTTGTGATTGCTCTCTTTTGATGATATTATATTTATCTTTTCCAGCTCTTTTTTGAATATTTCCAGGTTTTCTTCTGAATCTGCTATTAATCTTATGTCGTCGGCCAACATTAATACATATTTGCATTTTTAATAGTTTTTAATATTTCTATACCCTACCTTTGTGCTTTCGGCTCTTTGTTTGCTATTTCTTATTGCTTCGTCATTAAGTGATAAATAGTAACGGGGTTAATATACATCCTTGTCTCAGTCCTGTTTTGGCCTTGAACTCCTCTGATTATTTATTTCCTATTCTTACTTTATTTTTGTTATTTCTTTATTATATTTATAATGCTTTTTTTATCCTTCTTGTCTCGAGTATAAGTGTAAATCTTTTCCCTTTTTAATCATCTTTCCTGTTAATTGTCTCATTATGTATATTAAATCTTGTTTGCTTCTATTTTTCTGAATCCGTGTTGTTCTTCTCCCAGCTGTTGATCTAATTTTCCTCTTATTCTTGCTTCTATTAACCTAATAAAAATTTTCCCTGGTTTGATTGTGAGTGTAATACCTCTGTAGTTATCATATATTTTTGTGTCTCCTTTTTGTGTATGGATATTATAATTCCCTTGTTCCATTCCTCGGGTATCTTGTGATTTTTGATAATGTCATTTACTATTTCCAAGAATTCTTCCTTCCCCTTTCCCCATATATTTCATTATTTCGGCTGTGATGTCACCTACACCTGGAGATTTTCCTAGTTTTATTTTTTTGATTGCTGCCTCCAGTTCTTCGATTCTTATTTCGTTGATTCCTACATTTGTTTCACCTTCTATATCTCCGTGCTGGTCTGTTTTGGTTATTTCATTAAAGAATTCTTTCCATCTTTCTAATATCTTCTTTTCTTCTGTTATTATATTTAGGTTTTTATCTTTTATACTTGGCTGGGTTAATGTATTTTAATTGCTCATTTGTTTAATAGTGCTGTTAAACATCTTTTTGCTTTCTGTGAACGTTTCTTTCAGTTTCTTAACGAACTGCTCCCAGGATTGCTTTTTTGCTATCTTGAATTTTTGTTCCACATTTTTATTTGCTATTATATATCTTCTATAATCTTATTCTTTCCTTGTTTCCTTGTTTAAGTTTTCCAATTCTCTTCTTTTGTTTTTACAAATTGTTTTACCTCTTCTGACTATCACCTGTTTTTCTTCCTCTGTTTGTTTGATATAGTGATTGTTTCACATCTTTCTTGGGCTGCTTCACTTATGATTTCTTTGATCTTTTTCTTTTCTCCTTCTATTTTGTCTTTTTCTCTATTTTTGATTGGTATTCATTCCTAGTTTCTTTCTTTTCAATTTTTGGCTTTATGTTTTTTTATTATTGTTTTCGACTTCGTATATACAAGTTTTCAGCTTCTGTGTTAATTTATATTTTTACCAAGTAGTGGTCGCTCCCTATTTCAGCTTGTCTTATTACTTTAACATCTTTCACCTTTTCCATTCTTCTGCGTCTATTAAGGAGTAGTCTTTTATTTCTCTTTTCTTAGTCTAACTTCTCTAGGGTGTTTATGTATGTATTTGAATTTTGTGTTTGTCACAATGAGGTTGTTTGCTATAATTGTTTTTCCATTTTCGTTTCTGTTCTCATCTCCATACTTTCCCCTGTATATTTTTTGCTCTCTCTCTTCTTTTAGTTCTTTGTCATTTCTCTCATGGAGTCTTTAAACATGCTCTTTAATTCCTCCATTATCACATCGTTCTTAGATATATTTAGATTTTCCTTCTCCGTGAGTTTTTATTTTCTGTTTTCATCTTCCTTTGTTTTATTTTTGTATCCTGTTGTTATGACAACGTTTTGTTTCACTGCTTCGTTTTTCTATCTTTTTCTATTCTCCATTGCTCATTTGGAATCCTTGGAATCCATAATTAGGGCTGTCGATATCTCTTTCTCTTTTTGTACTCATTTGTTTCTTTATTTTCCACTTCCTTTTAGTTTTATATATTTTAACACTACTTATTTACTTTTTTATGGACTTTTGCATGTACGTGGTTCGCGGTTTTAAGTTCCTCTGAACTGAACAGAGGATTATTATCGAATTAATATATATTTACCTCTCCTGAATAATATTATTACAGATCTGCAATACAGATTTAATAAAGACACGATGAATTTGTTCAAATTTAACACAACAATACCTAGTGTTTTATTGATAACAAATTGGCGAAGATTTAGATGTCACTTCAAAATCTGTTGCAACATATTTAAATAAAATTTTACCTGAAAACGTAACATGTGCAATAGCAATTAAGTCTGAATTGGCATTTTGGAAATTACAATGGCAAAAGAAAAAGAAAATCAAAGAACAATTACCAGAAAATGCTTTAGATGTATACAGAAAATATGACCCGAATATTTACTGAACATAAAATTAATTTTACAAATATTATGTACTCTTCCTGTTAGCGTTGCTTCTGCAGAAAGAAGTTTTTCTGCACTGAAATGATTCAAATGGTGGCTGCGAGCCACTATGTCTCAAAAAAGTCTAACCGAGTTAGCTGTATTACATATTCATTGATATATGGATATTAATACTGACAATATTATTAAAAAGCAAAGAAAATCGTTTTTTTAATAAATTTAGTTACAAAAATCTGTTTCAAATTTTACAAAATATATTATTATGATTTTATATGTGCTATATTTATTTCGGGTGTGATATTATTTTGTTTATATTTAAAAATAATAGAATTATATTTTATTTATTTATGGAATAAAAAAATATTTTCATTTTTTCAAATTACCCCCCCCCCCTAAGCCAGTTGACTGGAAACGCCCTTGTGACAGATAATAGATGATAAATGACAGATGACAGATCAGAATTGACAGAAGATGAGTTGGTAACAGTTAACAAATAAAAGTTATCCGACCCAATAGTTGATGATAATTCTTAATTTTCTATTGTATAAACCTAAATTTAATTGATTGATTGATTACTACAAAAAATGTTTCCAATATCAGAATTGATGATATATGAAATAAAGCATTATATTAATTATTCATTAATTATATAATATCCTTAATTTAAAAGCAGGAATAAATTATTTATGACTAAACACAGGATATTTAGTCACTTAATCGCCGGGCGATAAAATCAAATTAACTACATCGCGCAAAACGGGAAAACGATCGCAGATTTTCGCGGAAAACTCAATGCCAATCCCCGTCATAATGGCTCGGCACAATCCACCGGAAAGAACATCGCCAATTTACAATGGAAGCTATAATTTGTTACATTTTTTCCATTACATAATGAGGCGCACACAATCATTGTCAGGGTTACGGCCGTCCCGTCCCGTATATAAACCCATCAATGGGGTATTGATGACACAGTCTTTACAACGCTTACCGTCCATTGCGTGGGATTACCGCCAATTTAAAAAAAATAATAATGTCGTTGAAATTTGTCTGTTTGATCGCCGTCGCCCTCGTCTGTATCAGTTATGTAGAATCGGTGAGTAATCTTAATTAATTATATAGTAAATCAAAACGCTCCGTATTTTCACCATTTCAATCCGATATATAATAAATTATAGAGTTTTGATTAAAACACTTAGAACCTTTCTTCAATATTTTATTTTTATCCAGATGTACATTTCGGACACAAAGTGTCCATTATCAATGGTTTGAAATGTACATCTGGATAAAAATAAAATATTGAAGAAAGGTTCTAAGTGTTTTAATCAAAAGTTATTATTATCTTCAAGTAACTCAATCAACCAAATTATAGAGTATTGTATTTTTTTTAATTACTAAGCATCTTTTTTTACAGAAAAAATATAATAAAATACCTTCGGTGTATGCTAAATACTCAATTAACTAATAAAATATAATTCTGATGTTAAACAACAATTAAATTTTCTATTACGATTGTTTTCGTGATTTTTTTTTAATTATTTTTTTTATTTTAGGCACCTAAGCAAAAGTCCCTGTCGGACTTTTCCGAGGACGATTTGGCGCAAAAGTTTGCGGAATTCTTGCACGAAGATAAGGAAATGGCGTCGATTTTAGAGTCGTACAAAGAGGCTGGGGTGCACTCGATGGTGAGACGTCAGGCTGAGGGTATGGACGAGGAGGACGTGACGCAGAGGGCCGAAGGATTTATGGATAGGGCTGCGAAATTCGTCCTGGAGTTGGTGCAGAGGTTTCTTAAGTGGATTAATACGGACTAGTATTAAAAACGCGGTTTTCTCGCTAATTGGATGATATAATAATAAAAATTTCTTTAATAAACTGCTTTATTGTATTAAATCCTCTATAAAATTATCTATTTATTTATTAATAGTGAATTTTTCGTCTCGTGTAATTTTTTTAAACTAAATTTATTTTGATGTGATGTTAATTGGAGGGTGGGTTAGTGACCACCCACCCACCCTACATATACAGTTATATTCTAAGCTACAAACACTCTTTAAAAAAAAAAACGTTTTTATTAATACCCTATTTTTAATAGTATATTACAGTATATTATTATGTTTTATAGCTTAATATACTGTTACAATAATTAATATAATTATTACCAAAAATAACAATAAAGGAGTCTGAATTAGTCCAGAATTTAAAAATAACGTTTAGAAACGTAAATTTTCGTTTCAACTATAAACTGTTTTTTAATTAAATTTTAACCAATTATCCTTACTCCTTAATAATCAAAAATCACATCTTCAGGAATCACTAAACAATACAAATAATCATTCAAAATTTATTAAAGTTTCGAGTACGACGTTCAGTGAGACAGAAAGCTTCTTTCCAGTTAAAAAACCAAATTACAGCCCATAAGTGAAAAAATTAAAAAAACAATTGCCACAAACAAAAAAAATGCAAAAATATTAAAAACTAATATTAGTGCAAATATACACAAAATTTTAAAAACATCGCTCATGACGATTGCAAAGTATTCACACTTGAAACAATACGTGTCATTTTTAAAATTACAGATTTTTAAAATGCGAGTGAAAAACAATTGCCACAAACAAAAAACTACACAAATATTAAAATCTGAGATTAGTGCAAGTATCCATAAAATTTTAAAAACATTACTCATCGCGATTACAAAATATTCACACTTGAAACAACGCGTGTCATTTCTAAAATTACACATTTTAAAAACGCGAGCGAAAAAAATTGAAAAACAATCGCCACAAACAAAAAAATTACAAAAATATTAAAATCTAAGATTAGTGCAAGTATCCATAAAATTTTAGAAACATTACTCATCACTTTTACAAAATTTTCACACTTGAAACAACGCGTGTTATTTCTAAAATTACATATTTTTAAAACTCGAGTGAAAAAAATTGAAAAACAATTGCCACAAACAAAAAAATTACAAAAATATTAAAAACTAAGATTAGTGCAAGTATTCATAAAATTTTAGAAATATCACTCAACACGTTTACAAAATATTCACACCTGAAACAACGCGTGTTATTTCTAAAATTACACATTTTTAAAACTCGAGTAAAAAAATGGAAAAATAATTGCCACAAGCAAAAAAAAACTACTAAAATATTAAACAACATGTTTAATGTTTTATTTTTTTGGAAATGTGAACGAAAATGCAGCTATAAAACCACCAATTAAAAAAAAAACTTTCACGTTTTTTTATAGATTGAATGAAGGGATAAAACCACTTACGTTTCTTGTATATTTAAACTTCTTATTTTGGCTTATTATTTTTTTTGTTAGAGGTTAAATAGTATCCACCGACGAAACATTTACCTAGCGTACTCTTGACCTACCCCAACAGTCTATACATTAACGCCGGTCAGGAGTACGCTAGATCAATATAAAGTGTATTGGGGTAGGTCAAGAGTACGCTAGGTGAATGCATAAGCGTTAACACAGCTCAAACAATGGTTTCGTGGAGTAGGTCAAGAGTACGTTAGAAAAAGTTGTAAAATTATGGCTGATAATAAATTTAAAATTCAGATCGTAAATGAAATAGTTAATATTTTTTAAGGTTTTTATTAAATAATAACAAATAAAAATCTTCTATCTATGTAAAATGTCACAAAGACAGTTAAACTGTTTAAGTAAACAGGAGTTGTTTTTTGTTTTCTTGGCTCGCATAATAAATTACATACACATTGTTTTCTTATTGCACAGCATATTGACATATCTTTACAAACATGTTAATAACTTTAAAAGTAAAGAAGATTGGTATAGGGAACAATTAAATTCTGCGTCCAAATATGTAAAAATATACAGGATGTTCCATTTAAGAAAAACGAGATATATTGATTTAAATTTGACCAGATGTGGTTTGAAATTTTGAACACCCTGTATATTATTTTTGGAAAAATAATTCATCATTGGATACCCTTAGGTATCGGCTATATGTAGCCAATATTACAGCCTATCAATTTTATTTTCGTCGGAGATATGTATTTTTAAAGTAAACTTTAAAAAATATTTGCTTAGATATTTAGGTTAGTAGTTACTTGTGATTATTTCCAAGTACATTTATTATCGTTTTATCGTGCATAATTAGGTTCGTAAAAAAATACTGTCATAGTTTAAAAGTTTACTCTAATTTCTATCGGTACAGTCCTTACAACAAGCTATAATATATTCTATACATAGCCAACATTTTTAAAATCGTTAAATGTTTTCAAACTCATTAAAAACTTATTAAAGTGAGTAGGAAACACTTGGTATTTTTTATTTATTTTTTATTTTTTGGCTTTGGAAACTAGTCCATATGGCCAGCTCGTGGTGGGTTTCTACTAATCTCGTACCATCAGACCTTCAGTCGATTATATTACATTATTGTGTCAGTTGCCCTACATACCTGAGTAAGTTATTTATATTTCATTATATTTATTTTAGTAAATGTTTTTACTTGTGTATAAAATCAATGTTATGATATAGCTGTACTGAAGAGATCGAAAGATCGAAACACGTGTCTGCAGATTTTTTAAACTATGCCTGTTTCTGTAGCTACTGCGGAACACTCTTTTTCAAAACTGAAACTTATTAAAAACTATCTAAGACTTGCTAAAGGGCGCCTTGGTCATATATGTATAATGAGTAACTCGAATTTTTGAGAGGCAAATTAATAAATAAACGAAAACGATTGCGACTGTTTCTGCAAATAATTATTTTTACTAATCGTTTGTTATTAATCATATATCAACTGTCAACTGTTATCTATTTATCAGATCAGATAATAATCTGTCAAATGTTATCTACTAACTCATCTATTAGTTATCTTTGTCATTTATCTGTCAGCTATAATTTGTCAACTGTCATTGGTCATATGATATCTGTTATTTTATTTTTATTCATAATAAGACGATTCTTTTTTTAAAATAATTTCTGTCATCTGTGATCTGTTATATGTGTTTATTTGACATAGGTTTTAGAGAATTATACAACGATTTGCAATTTTACAAAAGATAAATTCGTAGTGTGAACAGCGACTTGAATAGGTGTGTTTAAATCAGTGCAAGTGAAATCAAAAGTTTAAGTGGTAAAAAGTAGTTATTTTAATCTGAAAATTTGTGAGTACATACATCACATAAGTAACATTTATATGTAAAACTTTGATTAACATATATCATTGTGTAGTGTAAATAATCTGAATTTTTATAATACACGTGGACTGCAATCCGTAGCCACAAAATTGTTCACGGTCACTTAATCGGCGTCGAATATTAATTCCGTTTTTTGTTCGATAAGAAGGTTTTAAATTTAAAGACCGTATATTTCCGATTTATTGATATATGTGTTTTTTCTTTTTCCTTTGTTAATAAACTCTCTACACAATCCGTGGCCCTCAAGTGTATGTTACTTAAGTCGTCTTGATCGGCCCCTAGACGTGAAGATATTTGTGTCCCTGTCTATCTTTTATATTAATCCCTTTACGCATATTATAAAATTATTATGGTTCTAACTTGTAAATTTTGCACTAAAACCATTAGCCCTAGATCAATGGCTTTAAAATGCATTACGTGTGTTCAGTGGTCGCATGCTTCATGTTGTAATGTAGATCGGGCGAAGTGGAATTATTATAGCGAAGAGGCAAAGAAACTCAACACAGGATGAATTTTCGCCTGCAGAAAATTCTTTGATACTTCCGGATAATGCTGATTTGATGGATAATAATGATAACATTAATTTATCATCGGTATCTAATATTACTTCACTTCCGAATAAAATAGAACATATAATACAATCAGCAATCGAAAAGACATTAAACGCACAGTTAAATAAATTTAAAAATGATCTCTTACATTCGATACGTTCAGAAATTAATACCATTAATGATAAACTTAAGGTAGTTGAAACAGAATTAAATCTATTAAAGCCTGAATTCGAATTACTAAAATCGCGTCAAAATATTGCTGGGCCATCATCGATAAATGAAACCCAAATTTATCAGGAAATTGAAGAAAGAAATCAACGGAGTTCAAACATAATGATATACAATTTACAAGAACCAACGGGTCAATCAATCGATCAATTACTTCGCACGGATAAAGTAGCAGTTGATAATATTATTAAATCCATTAATATTAATATTTCCCCAATTAAATTAACGAGAATGGGAAAACGAAATAATAATAAACCAAGGCCGGTGAAAGTGACTCTACCCACAAAAAATGATGCATTATTAATACTAAAAAACAGTAATAAAATTACGGACGTAAAAATTAAGGCTGATTTAACAACGTATCAACGCAACAATTTAACGAAACTGAGAAGTGAGCTAGACGATCGAATTCAGAAGGGTGAAGAAAATATTACAATCAAGTACGTTAACGGTTCTCCACAAATTGTTAAAGCGAAAAAAAATACCCTTCGTCAAGAACAAAAAAACTAAATACACTCAATATCTTCTTTCAAAACGTTGGTGGATTGATCACAAAGATTAATGAATTTTCCCGTAATATTATTACAAGTAATTATGATATTTTTATAATCGTTGAAACATTTTTCACAGATAATATTAAGAGTAGTGAATTGTCTTTAAACAACTACGATATTTTTAGATGTGATCGATCAGTTTTGTCCAGTACAAAAACAAGAGGTGGGGGTGTATTAATTGGAGTAAAGAAATATTTAAACGCAACCAGAATTCAAATATCACAATCCATGGTAGAACAAGTTATGATGAAATTTACTCTAAATGGAGAGTCGTATTTAATTGGAGGAGTGTATATACCACCTAATAGCCCTACCGAATATTACTCCGTTCATTGCGAAACATTAGAGGAGGTTGCTGAGCAAAACAGTTTACACAAACTGTTAATTTGTGGAGACTACAATCTCCCGGGTATTTATTGGAGTGAAGATAACCTAGAAGAAGATGCAAATTTTAATGCAAACGAAAATGCTCAACTGCTGATGGAAACGGTTTCTTTTTTGAATATGCATCAACGAAACAAGTGTCCGAACAATCGTGGTGTATTTCTAGACTTGGTGTTTGGTCATAGTGATTGTACAGAAGTTAATGCTGCGATTGATCCCTTATTAAGTGACTCTGTGCACCATATTGGATATTCAATTGATTGGAAATGTGATCAATTAACAGAAATTGCAGATGAAAATTCCAATTTTAATTTCTCTCAAGCTAATTATTTTCAAATAAGTGAATATCTAACTTCTGTCAACTGGTCAGAATATTTTAAACGCTGTAAGGATATAGATGAAGTTGTGCAATGTTTCTATTCTCTGTTGTATTATGTTATTAATAAGTTTGTACCTTTTAAAAAAAGATATCTCCATAATTATCCCAAATGGTTCAACCGAGAATTAATTAATTTAGTCTCTGCTAAGAAACAGGCTCATAAAAAATATAAGTCAACGTCAGCATATTCTGATTATTTAATTTTTCAAAATTTAAGAAACCAGTGTAAAGACCTAAGTAGAAAGCTGTATCATAATTACATATTCAAGATTGAGTGTAATATTAAAAATAATTCGAACAACTTTTGGTCTTTTATTAAAGAAAAAAAGGAAGTCAAAGGTATACCCGTTATAATGAAATATAATGACCGAACTAGTACCAATATGCTGCAAACAGTTGATTATTTTGCAGAACATTTTGCCGATTCATATATAACTGATGTTGATGAAGTTCCCCAATTTATAACTGACTCATCTATAAATTTTAATTATAAATTCAGCGTAAGTTCGTCTGAAGTATTTGAAGCAATTAACAATTTAAAATGTACTTCCACCTGTGGTCCAGATGGAATTCCCAGTATGTTTCTAAAAAATTGTATCTATGCACTAACTTGTCCAATCACCCTTATATTTGATATGTCAATTAAGCAGGAAACATTTCCCAATTTATGGAAACGGAGTTATCTAACACCTGTTTTCAAATCTGGCAAGATTGATGAAGTCACAAATTACAGGGGTGTATGTCTACAATCGGTGATTCCTAAAATATTAGACCTAATTCTATCGCAACAGATGCGTTGGTTATGTAAAAATTATATATCAGATCAGCAACACGGTTTTCAGAAAGGAAAGTCTACCTTAACCAACTTAATTTTGTTACAAAATTTTGTGTTGGAAGCTTTTGAGAATCGGAATCAAGTTGATGTTATTTATACTGATTTCTCAAAAGCTTTTGACAGGGTTAGCCACAAGATATTAATTAATAAACTTATTGTTATTGGTTTCAACCCTAGCATTGTTAATTGGATCAGTAGCTTTATTTCAGATAGAAATCAATGTATTAGAGCCAACGGTGTAGTGTCTTAAGATTTCAAGGCCAAGTCAGGGGTACCTCAAGGATCTCATTTAGGTCCCATTTTATTTAATATTTTTATTAATGATATAATTTCACATGTACATTTTTCTCAAATTTTACTTTATGCAGGTGATATTAAATTATTCGAAACAATAAAAAAAAGCACAGATCATAACTCACTGCAACACGATTTAAATGCTATATTTAAATGGTGCGTAAATAACAACTTACAGTTAAATATTGCTAAATGTAAATGCATATCATTTTCAAAGAACAAATCTATCCTTGACTTCACTTACTCAATAAATCACAAACATCTTGAACGAGTTTCAGAAATAGATGATCTTGGCGTAACACTCAACACGAAATTTTGTTTTCAAAATCATATTAATAAAATAACAAATAAGGCAATGAGAATGCTAGGGTTCCTATTTAGAGTTGGCAAGGACTTTTCGGTTAGTACATTAAAATTATTATACTGTTCTTTTGTTCGTTCTATCTTGGAGTACGCGTCTGTGGTTTGGAACCCTCATCAATTATACCTGAAAACTAAATTAGAAAAGGTACAAAGAAAATTTTTAAAATTTGTTGCTTTTAAATGGGGAATTCCATCAACCTCAATAAATCATGAATCTTTAACTTGCCGCCTTCATATCCAATCGCTTATTAATAGACGATTTTTCGCTGACATGTGTTTTTTATATAACGTTTCAAACAATCGCATTGTTTGTCAAGAGTTACTATTTAAAATACATTTTTGGGCAACATGTGTGAATACTAGAGCAAAAATAATATTTAGGTATAATTTTTCTAGAAGTAATTTTGGTAACAATAGTCCTCTTGGAAGATTAATGCGATTGGGAAATAAACTAAATGAAGCTACGTCATTTCCAATTTTCTCAGTCAAATATGTCCATTTTAAAAAGTATCTGTTCAATGTTAATATTAATGATTTGTTAGTCAATTAGTATAATGTTTAATTTAGGTAAATCAAGTAACCATTGTAATGACGTTTTAGTTTTAATTTTTATTTTCATTTATTATTTTGGATTTATAATTATTTTGTGTCGCTGTTTATATTATTTAGAATATTTTTTATTTTTTTATTTAGCCATTGTATAAAAGGGTATAGCCCGTTAATAAATGAATTATTATTATTATTATAACAACTTTGTTTCTTCAAACAAACTGTTTTTATCAGTAATATGTCAACTCTCAATAGAAAATTGTCAAGTGTCGAACAGTCATTTGTCAACTGTCGCCTGTTATATCTTTTTATCCATATTTTGGCATCTGTTATCATGTCAACCCGTGAATGGCACACAGATTGGTATCATCGATAAGTAAGCATGTCTGGCTTCTTGCAACTTGCAAATTCATCACGGGCGAACTCTGGAAACGAAGATCGGTTTTAAAATCCTGGATTATTTCCCCGACTAGTCGCTGCAATGGTAGTTTGCGGATCAGAAGTTAGGTACTTGTTCTGATTGATAACGACGGATCTAAAAAATAGCAACGATATATTAGTGAAACAGTGTCATCGATGTAGAAATTGACAATGTTAAAAATGATCAAATAATAGTCCCAAGAATGGACGTCTTAAATTTTCTGATATCAGAGTGCATCAAGACCGTAAAAAACGGTAGAGCTTTTTGTGCAGTAATCAGCAAGACTGATGTAGATAGGGAAGTAATCCTTAAACGACCTTTTGTCGTAACAAGGTTCAAATCGCAATTTAAAGAAATGCGAATAACAATAATTTAAACATGTTTAACACCAAAAATATTTAATTTGACTTTTCTTAAGTTCGTGGTCTGTACCGATAAAGAAGAAATCAAGACCGCCTTTCCTGATCACGAAGAGACTCGCAACCTACAAGGAGTCTTCCGAATACAACCGTACAAGTGCGACTTTGTGTATCAAAACAATAAAGTGCTAAAGTTAGAAAAGACATCCGAAAGCTCAGTGTTTATAAGTGCATCCGAACTATGTTTTACTGATTGGAGGGTGGGATAGAGGCCACCCACCCACCCTACATATACATAATAACTATAATTGCTAATCGTTGATGATTTTGCTGCTTACAAAACAATCAAACCCTTTATGTAATAAAAAATAAAGCAAAATCAAAATTTAAGTTTAATAAATGACTTTCTATAGCTAATCTTATCTAATTTAGATTTAAAGTCTGCCCACCCATCATGCATCCATTTTTTTATTAATTTACTCCTCAAATATTTTACTTTTTGAATTTTTTTTTATTCAAAAAGTTTTGTAATTCATTTTTTACCGAACCGTAAGACGATCAGTAATTGTAATTTATATGTATATGTAGGGTGGGTGGGTGGCCTCTATCCTACCCTTCAATCAGTAAAATATCATCAAAAACAATTTGAAAATTTTGTATGAACAAATCTCTAAAAATTGCAATTATGTTATGTTTATTTATACTTTAAATTTTAATTAAAATCCTTGCTTATGTTTTACTGTTTGGAGGGTGTGATAGAGGCCACCCACCCACCCTTCATATATAAAATAATTTTAATTGCTAATCGTTGATGATTTTGCAGCTAAAAATAATCAAACCCTTTATGTACTAAAAAATAAAACAAAATCAAAACTTAAGTTTAAATATAAATTACTTTCAATAGCTAATCTTATCTAAATAATTTATATAATTTATTCTAAAAAAATAAATAAACAGGATATCGTTATAAATTATTGTGTTTAACAGTTAATACTATAATAATATCGCTGGTCCATCTTCTTCTTCCCTCCGTCTTCGCCTCGGGAATTGTGGGTAATTGACCCGTCTCGGGCTATCGGTATTGAGGGATCCATGGTTGCTTCTTTAAATACCTGCATTACTATATTTTGTTATTTAGTAATAGGTTTTTAATTTTTAATTTATAAGCAGAATATTTAAGCGTCCGTACATGTTCCTGTAGCTCGTTGTATTTTTTAATTGAGTCTGTTGTTCTTGTTTTGTGGTTGTGTATGTCTTTATTTGTTTTTAGTGTGATATTCGTTTTAATAAGCTTGTTTTTAATTTTGTATATTAATAGTAGGTCATTTAGTGCAATGATGTTTTCTATATTCAGTTCTTGCGTTCTTATGTATAATTCATTTGTATTAGTTTTTTTGTCCATTTTATATAATATTTTTAATACACGGTTTTGTTTTCCAATATTTTTCTTAGTTGTATTGCCCCATATATTACTTAAATATCTAATTTTTGATGTGAAAAGTGCGTGATATATTTGTTTTCTTATTTCTGTTGGTATGTAGTTTCTTATTTTGTAGATCGAGGCTATAGTTTTTGTATTGTGCTGTATTAGGTGGTTGATGTGTCCATCCCATTTAAGGTTATCTTGAATTTTTAAACCTAAGTAATCAATTTCTCTTACTTGTTTTATTTCATGTCCTCTTAATTTTATTTTGATATCTATTTGTTGTTGTCCTGCACTAAATACCATAAATGTTGTTTTTGTTTCATTTAGTGTTAGTAGTGTTTTCAGTAGGTTTATGTCTTTTCTGTTTCGTATTCCTATTGTCATTAGCTTTTCTATCATAATATCTTTTGAGATTGTGTCGAAGGCTTTTTTTAGGTCTATAAAAATAGCGACAGTTTTTTGTTTTTCATGTGATGCTGTTTTTATTTCATTAATTAGGTCGTACGCTGCAGACGTTGTTCCTGAATGCTCTTGGAATGCATACTGTTGTTTTTGAATAATATTATGTTGACTTAGGTGCTTGTTTATTTGAATTTGCATAACTTTTTCCAGTATTTTGTTTAATGTTGATAGTAGTGATATTGGTCTATAGTTTTCGGGGTTAGTTGTATTTCCTTTTTTGTGTACTGGTATTATAATTGTTTTTTTCATATATTCTGGGTAACGTCCTTCATCCAGTACTTTATTTATTATTTTAATTAGTATAGGTATCAGTGCTCTTTTGTTTTGTTTTATTAGGTAATTTGTAATTTTGTCAAATCCAGGTGTTTTGTGTTCTTTGAGTCCAATTATTATATTATTAACTTCTTCGTAGTTTGTATGTTTAAAGGTCAATACAGTAATTTGTCTTTTCGTTTTTGTCGCAGCCGGTGGTTTTTTTGAATCTATGATTTGTTCGGCTAATTGTTTGCCTATATTTGCGAAATAATAATTGATTTCATTCGAAATCTCAGTTTTATTTTTTGTGAGTGTTCCATTTTGTTTCATTATTTCATCAATTTCTATTTTTTTTCTTTCTTTCTTGTAGATTTGATTGTTTATTATTTTCCATATTTTACTTAGATCGTTTTGGTTTATTTCGAATTTTCTTTGGTAATATCGTTTTTTTATGTTTTTTATCAATGTTGTGGTTGTTTTCTTTTGGCTCGAGTATTGTTCCTTTAAAATTTCGTTGTTGGGATTTTTAAGGAATTTTTTATGTAATTTAGATCTAATGTTAATTTGATTTATGATTTCTTCCTTAATCCAAGGGTTTTCTTCTCTTCTCTTTATATTTTTGAATTTTTGATTATTTTGTATTATATTTTCTAATTTGACTGATAGTTGTTTAAAACTGTTGATTTCATTTATATCTATATGGTTTATTTGATTTGTTATTTGTTCATAGTTCGTTTTTTGGGTGTGCTAATTTTATATGTTGGTTTTATTTTTTTAATTAATTTTATTTGTATTCTCAGGGCATTATGGTCCGATATACTTGACTCTAAAATTTTTATTTTGTTTATGAGGTTAGTTCTATTTGTCAATACGTGATCCAGTATAGCATTGTTACCGTTATTATTGAGACGAGTATATTCTTTTTCACATATTTTGTTTTTGATTTTACAGTTATTTTCAGTTAGAATACTTGTGTATTCCTTTGTTGTTTTATTTTTTTCTAGCAAGTTTATATTTATATCACCTAGTATGATGTGATTATTCTTCTTCTTAAAAATATGATTTTTCAATGAATTTTTCAGGATATTGCAGTTAATGTGTGGTGGCTTGTATATAAGGGTGAATGTAATATTGTGTTCTATTAAATGTATTGTTAGAAATTGTATTTTTTTAATTGTTTTATTTTATTTGCTATGGTCTTATAGTCAATGTCATTTTGTATGTATATTGCTATTCCCCCTCCTCTTGAATCTCTTGAGTTGAATTCTGCTAATTTAGATTTAAAGTCTGCCCACCCATCAGGCTTCAAATTTTTACTAATTTACTAACCCAAAAATTTTACCTTTTTGAACTTCTTTTTTATTCAAAAAGTTTTGTAATTTATTCTATTGGAAACCGCGAAGCGGTAAGGAATTAAAGTTTATATGTATATGTAGGGTGGGTGGGTGGCCTCTATCCCACCCTTCAATCAGTAAAATATCATCAAAAACTATTTAAAAAATTTGTATGAACAAATCTCTAAAAATTGCAATTATGTTATGTTTATTTATACTTTAAATTTTAATTAAAATCCTTGCTTCTGTTTTACTGTTTGGAGGGTGTGATAGAGGCCACCCACCCACCCTTCATATACAAGATAATTTTAATTGCTAATCGTTGATGATTTTGCAGCTAAAAATAATCAAACCCTTTATGTAATAAAAAAAACAAAATCATAGTTTAAGTTTAAATATAAATTACTTTCTATAGCTAATCTTATCTAATTTAGATTTAAAGTCTGCCCACCCATCATTCTTCAAATTTTTACTAATTTACTCACTCAAAAATTTTACCTTTTGAATTTCTTTTTTATTCAAAAAGTTTTGTAATTAATTTTATTGGAAACCGCGAGACGTTAAGGAATTAAAGTTTATATGTATATGTAGGGTGGGTGGGTGGCCTCTATCCCACCCTTCAATCAGTAAAATATCATCAAAAACAATTTGAAAAATTTGTATGAACAAATCTCTAAAAATTGCAATTATGTTATGTTTATTTATACTTTAAATTTTAATTAAAATCCTTGCTTATGTTTTACTGTTTGGAGGGTGTGATAGAGGCCATCCACCCACCCTTCATATACGAGATAATTTTAATTCCTAATCGTTGATGATTTTGCAGCTAAAAATAATCAAACCCTTTATGTAATAAAAAAAACAAAATCATAATTTAAGTTTAAATATAAATTACTTTCTATAGCTAATCTTATCTAATTTAGATTTAAAGTCTGCCCACCCATCAGGCTTCAAATTTTTACTAATTTACTCACCCAAAAATTTTACCTCTTGAATTTGTTTTTTTTTTTTTGTAATTCATTTTACACCAAACCGCGAGACGATCAGTAATTGAAATTTATATGTATATGTAGGGTGGGTGGGTGGCCGATATCACACCCTCCAATCAGTAAAATATCATCAAAAATTATTTGAAAAATTTGTTTGAAGAAATCTAGTTATATTTGCAATAATGTTATGTTTATTTACGTTTTACAACTTTTAATTAAAACTCTCGTTATGTTTGACTGATTGGAAGGTGGGTTATAGGCCACCCATCCACCCTCTTCATATATAACAACTTCAATTACTAAATGTTAATGAATTCTAATGAAATAGAAAAACTTGTTCAGTTTCTCGTTCCTTTTAACTTTTGTTTGAAAAGTTATATAATATTTTTCAAATTCAGAAAAATATCCGAAAAAAAACATCTACTTCATCTACGTCTATTGTATTGCTTATCATTGAACTGTAATTTTTATGATGTTGCTGTTGCCAAATTTCTGTATGTTATATAAAAATGACATTAGCTCTATCGTTACATTCGTTTATTTGATCTATTACACTTTCTATGTGACTATGTGAAGTAGAGACAGCATTGTGGTTTTTAAGTATTTCAGTTTTACAGTATTTTGTATTTTCGCGTTCAATACTCTTTAATTTAGATTTTACTTCTAGTAATTCCTCTGTCATCGATTTAATAATTTCAGATATAAATTATTAGAGCTGTTTATCAAGTATGGAAATATATTTATTTTGCCATATCCCATATTATCGAGGCAATTTCCAGAATAATAGTTTCTTGTGTTGTGACTTATAAGTCCTGACGGTCGCCGACAATGAAGGATGCCTCATCTGAAAAGTAATTTACTCGGTGTTTTGACAGACTTAAACATGTATGATTCCATCTTTTAGAATGTAAACATCTCAATCGTAAACTGCGGATGCTAATAATGTTACTACAAATACGGCACCGAATCGACATCTTCATTGCGGGGAATAAACTGTCAATGTGGCAACGCCGTAAATACACACGGGATGGCGCGCACACGCTAATCGTTTGTTTGACAGTTAACAAATGACAGTGTTGACAGATGATAAATATTTAAGTTTATAGCATTTAATTTTTTTTATATATATTTATATTATTTGTGTTTATTTTTATAATTAGTTTATACATTATATAGATGCAAGGTAACAACTGACAAATGGCAGATGGCAGATGACAGTTGACAGTTAATTTATGTCAGATATTAATGTTTATGTTTTTTTGTTTATGGTGAATAACAAACAATAGATGACAGTTGATAATTAATAAATAACAGTTTATCAACTGTCATTTATTAATGATGAGCTTTTTTAGATGTTCTCTATGAGGATCTCGGAAACTATAAGAGATAGAGAAACGGTTAAATGAAGAAAGAAGTGTAGATTTATGAGACGAATAAAATTCCACTTTCAAAGTTTTCATCCATTCAAAGTCAGGTGCGAAAAATTTATGACGAGGTCTTGCAGGTGGTGGCAAGTTGCCCTTTAGGACCCTTTACGTTGTAATGGTGCATATAATATAACAGTATGTAGTTTTAGGATATTTAATAGTATGCTAAATATAACTATTTTTCGTATTTCCTTAGTGTAATTACATATTTACATATATAAACTACTTTTAGAAAAGTTAATTTTATGAATTATTTAAATGATTTAATTTGATTCTTTTCATTTATTATCGATTTCATATTTTATTAACGAACTATATATAAAGGTATAAGTGCAATAATAATAATAAGTAACACACGACTTAAGTTTCGACGGTTTAATGTCTTTTAAAACTTTCATTTATTTAAATAAATAATAATTGTTATTATATATATATATATATATATATATATATATATATAAGATCAACCCGTCAAAGCCACCTAATCCACCCATTAACAACACTAATCCCCAAAATACAATTAAAAGGAACACACAATCACTAATCCGCCGTAATTATGTCGTAGTCAGAGAAGGACCAATCACAAGAAGTCGAGCAAAACAAAACAGCATATAAATACCGCAATCAACGATCGTACCCTCAGTTAAAATTCATAACTTAAAACTCCAGAAGATGGCGAATGAGATGTCACCGAAACGTCGAGATTTACCAAATCCAACAACACGAAATCAAACCCGAAAACCTATAAAAACATATATATATATATATATATATATATATATATATATATCAATATGTAAAGAGACTGCTGGAACATATTTTAAGAAAAATGATAAGAAAAAGTAAGTAGTTTTAGTAAATAATAGAAGAAAGTGTGCTGAGATCTGCTGGCAGTGTCGAAGAAAATTCTCGCAATTTAAATGAGACATTTCTGAAAAATACAGATAAAATAAAGTAAAAAAAATGGTGAAAAACTATATAACTCTCTAAAAACATCTTGCAAAATGAAAATTTTTCGAATCTAATAGAAGTGAAATTCTAAGAAAAAATTTTTAATAGAACAAAGCAAGAAATATAGTAGAATTCTTGAAACTATGTAATAATAATAATAATAATAATAATAATATTTTATTTCTCAACAAAATATATATTTTAATTACAGGGAAATATTATTCAAAGCTATATGCTTACACGCTATATACATGCACAAGAAAACTAATATACCTAAATCTAGACAATAGCAATGTTACTACTTATATGTAAAATTAATAATCAGTGCTAATCTATACACACGCAAACGCAATTTAACATAATATTCATATAAGTTCAGTAATTATTCGTAAAAATTCTCTAATGTTAGAATTGAATATATCTACTGAATACTGTACACTAGAATGTAACCTAAACATTTTATTAAAAGTAGAATTAAAATAAATATTTGAAATGCTCCTATTATATAAGAAGGTAACTGCGCTACGACTACGTACCCTGGGGACGTAGAAGTTTATTAGATATAGTAAATTGGGATCTTCTAAGTTACTATGAACTATCTGGTAAAGTAATTTTAACAGTAAAGTGTTTCTCCGCGATACAAGGGATCGGATATTAAACATTGACAATAAATCAGCATAAGATATTGAATCATCAGGAAACCTACAAAACTTTTTAAAAAAGAGATACTTTAAGAATATTTTTTGTATGCGCTCAATGGAATTAATGTGAGTAAAATATGATGGGGACCAAATAGCTGAACAATACTCTAATTTGGAGCGGACATAAGACTCATATAATTTTAATATGACATTTACATTTTTGAAGGGTTCACTAATCCTACGAATAAAACCAAGCATTTGCATGGACGTTTTTATAATATAGTTTATGTGATCAACAAACGATAGTTTTGTATCAAAGATTACGCCAAGATCTTTAAATGTGATTACTCGTTCTATAGGAATATCGTTTAACTTATATTGTGTTAAAATGGGATTAGATGTTCTATAGTATGACATACACTTGCATTTATTTATATTAATATTTAAAGAATTCCGTCTGCTCCACTCAGAAATTCGAGATAAGTCTTCTTCCAATAGTTTAGTATCTGTAGTAGAAGATACTGATCTATATATTTTTACATCATCAGCGTAAATTAGTATATTTGAAGAAATATTATCCACTATATCATTAATAAATAAAACAAAAAGCAACGGACCAAGATTTGATCCCTGTGGTACCCCGCTTACTGAGCTATAGCTCTCCGAACGATATTCCCTGTGCTCAACATATTGTGTTCTGTTCGATAAATAAGAATTAAAAAATGTAACTAATTTTGAGCTGAATCCCCAATTATCCAACTTTGATAAAAGTTTTTTATGATCCAACGAATCAAAGGCCTTTGCAAAATCTATATACAAAACATCGATTTGTTTCCTCTTATCTAAATTATGTGCTATACATTCAGTGATGTTTAGTAAATTTGTAGTTGTTGACCTTCTTCTAACAAATCCATGTTGCTTTGTTGTGATATATGGATCAACGTAGTTATATATCCTATTGCTAACTATGGTTTCAAAAATTTTAGCAAAGTTATTAATGATGGATATAGGCCTATAGTTTTTTACATTCTGCTTAGCCCCGGGTTTGGAAATTGGCGTTACTCTTGACAATTTCCACAGGTCTGGAAAGCAAGCTCTGCTAATTGATAAATTAAATAGATGGCGTAGTGGTATCAATAATGCGTGTACGCAGTCTCGAATAATAATCCCGGGAATAAAATCTGGACCAGCAGTAAAATTACTTTTAATTTTTTTAGCAGCACACAATATTTCTTCGTCATTTATTTGGTCAATATCTAAACTGGAATTATGATATTTTATACTGTTATTTGAATCAATTGTGTTAATAGAAGAAATTGAGGAATATGCTGAGGAAAAAAACTTAGCAAATGATTGAACTATTTCGCTAGGTGAATCTAAGATTTTTTCATCATACACCATGTTACCAGGTATACGACTATGCGACTTTTTACTATTAAAGTATGACCACATTTTTTTTGGATCTTTGTATAACATATTTTCGCAGTTACTGATGTATAAATTGTAGTCTAGTTCTATTTGTCTGCGTATATCAATTCGTAATTTTTTAATACGATCGTAATACATACTTAGTTTACGCTTTTTAAATAATTTACGAAGATGTTCTTTTATTCGTATTAAACTTATAAGTTTTTTACTAAAATATGGAGGATGTCGAATAGATTTATTTTTAATGGGTTGCCTAGGTACGCACTCCTTAAAAATATCATTAAGTTTTTACTTTCCCTATACACGTAGTATATAGGGGGAGTATTGTTTTCGTGATTTTTTTTTGAAAATTTTTTTTTGCGGAAATATCCGTTTTGGGGTACCCTGAACCCAAAACACTAATTTCTAGAAAAAAATTTTTTGTGTCTGTGTGTGTGTCTGTCGGTGGGCGCTGTATCTTAAGAACCAATTATATGTTTGAGATGAAACATCAAACTTAAGGTTTTGTCGTTAAAAACTGGAACTGAAAAGCTTTTGGTAAACATTCATAAACCGGAAGTGGATGTTTACTCGAGGCGTTTTTTTGTTTTTTCGTGATATTTTTCTAAATATGAAAAATTTTAAAAAACGGTTCAAACAAAAGTTAAAGGGAATGATAAACTAAATAAGTTTTATTCGAAGATGTTTTTCATAAAATTCTTAACTTTCGAGAAAAAAAATAAAAATTAAAAATTTTGACATTTTTTGCTAATTGCTATTCAACTATTGGAGTTACATAAAATTTATATAACAAATAATTGTAGAGAATTCAAAAGTGCACAAATTATTAAGAGTAATATTTTTACGTAAACTTCATAGTTTTCGAGAAAAATATAGGGAAAGTACTATGATGGCCACATCACCATTTTCTATAGAATAAACACAAGAGAGGTTGACATCTTCACAACTAATAACATCAGACCAATTACAACTATAGATTCTGTCATACATTTTAATAAAATTAGCTTTTCTAAAGTTTAATTTTTGAACAGCGGAGTTATGCTTAATATTTTTCTGTGATTCTACTATTAATTCTAAAGAAAAATATAAAACAGGATGATAATTATCAATCTTTACAATGGGAATAGTATCTTCGAAACAACTTTTTATGTCATTAGAAGTTAAAATAAGATCGAGAATTTTATTATTACAGTTTTTAATTTTATTGTGTTGTATTAAATTGTTTAAACATAAAAAATTGTTTAGTTCCGTTAGTTTTCTGTCACCTTTACACGATACATTAACGAAGTTCGGTAAATTAAAATCACCGCAGATACAAACATGTGTACTTTGAGAGATGATCGAATCAAGTACATTGAAAAGCTTCATATACGTGTCTAACGATTCTGCAGGAGGAATATAAATACAAATAAAACAAATTACTCTGTTTTTCAAGCTGACATTAACGGCCGTAATCTCACAATTAAAGTCTAAAGACAATTCAATAACATTACATTTATATTTGCTTCTAACCGCTATTAGAACTCCTCCTCCTCTTCGGTTTACTCTGTCACATCTAAATACACGAAAATCATCGGTAAATAGTTCACTATTTTCTACACCTTTGCGCAGCCATGTTTCACTCAACATAAAAACATCATTATCACTTATCGACACATTCATAAATAGTTCATTTGTTTTAGTTAATAAACCTCGCACATTTTGATAATATACAAAAAAATGTTTAGTCGTATGATCTTGCTGGGAATTCCTTAGTTTTCCGATAGTATTCGAAGTGATCCTCTTATATATTTGAGCTTGATATTACTTTCTCCAGCATCCTGCCTGTTTTTAAATTCTTTTTTAACATCCCTTTCCTGTTGCAATTGAAGTGGTGTTCGGTCATTTTTTATGAAAACCCTTTTAAATGTCTCAGTATCCTTTAAGCGGCGAGAGTTACGAAGCAGTTTGTTAGCATCGTCACTATTGGCTAACTCAACCTTTAATATTCTAGGTTTATTAGCCATATTACTTCCAAGTCTGGTAATATTTTTTGGAATTTTTACTGTGCTATCCACTATCTTGATAATGTTCTCTATAACAGATGTGTCCGGGACATCGATTGATTCCGGCACGTTTAAAATGATAACATTAGACGATCTCTTTTGGCGTTGTAATATTTCATCACTGATTGATGAAACATCAGATAACGAGCCATTGTGTGAATTATTTGATTTTAATATATTTACATCATGTTTTAGCGCATGATTTTCTCTCTCTAGTGTAACAATTTTGTCATTTAGTGTATCTATTTTTTTAAAAACATCAACAAAATATTCTTGCATTTCCTTTCGAAATTCATGGAATTGTGAATCAATAATTGCCTTTAATTGTAGTAAAGGATCTGAGGATGCATTATTACTATCATCGTTTTGAGAATTTGAATTCCCTGTTTCGATCCTACACGTATTACTGCAATACCACTTTGCGCCGTCAGGTTTTTTATCTTCGTTGTGGTAGTATTTTATTTCAGAATTACTTATTTTAATACATTTGCCGTGAAAGTATTTGTTACACGTACCATTACATTTTAATGCAAATTCAAAGGATTTGCGTTGCATATAGTTATTACAAATACCACAGTGATTAACCATTGTCGGTGATTTATTTATTAATTTATTATAAGGCAGGGAATTATAATAGGTGAGGTAAACTAAACGTAAAACAATTCTTCACACTAGCGCGGTCCGTCGCAGTGACTTGGATGTAAACACAAACAGCTGTTTGGATTGATAGACCACGGAATTTCACAAAAGAAAACAGAGGACAAAAAAGGATCTAGATACGAGAATCAGCGCGAATAAATTCTTACCTATCCACATACAAATTTGAGGTTAAAAATATTATCAATTAAATGAATAGGGCGAGTATCAATCGAAGACACGAAAAACACTGCTATTATAACACTATAGTGTTTTACAGTAGTATAATAACAAAATAACGGTTGAATATTATAATATTAAGCCGAACTGCACTAATAAATTCACACACGTTCACACGCTACGCGTACTGTAAAAAAATAAATAAATAAGATTTTTGACAAAATAAAGAAGACTGAGCAAAAAGGTCTGGAAAGTAAGTAAAAAAATTTGAAAAGTTTCCTAAGAAAAATCTCTTAATCTGGAAGGAAATGTGCTAAAATACATCTACAAAATTCTAGAACTTTAAAGAAAAATATCAGAATATGGAAGAAAGTTTACTAGTAATTTCTATTAAAAAAATATCGTAAAGGAAAAATTTAAAGAGAAATTACTGGAATATTCCAGAAATATAAATATGAACCTACAAGAAATTCTCGTCATTAATTTGGAAAAGATATTTTCGAAAAATTGATGAAAAATAACTAGAAACCTTAAAAGTCTATAAGAGAAATTTCTAGAACATTTTAGAAGCCTCCAAAAAATTTTAAAGTGGACAAATTGTGCAAAAATAGATTAAATAAAACAAGTAATCATAAAAGATTTTAGGATGATAAAAGAAAAATCTATAAGCATCTAAAACGAATGTCGATATTTGAAGAAAAAATACGAGAAAATTTAGCTAAAAAAATAGAAAGAAAAATAGCAAAGAACTAATTCTAAAATTCTAGAGAATCTAAAAAAATTCTCGAAATCTGAGTGAATATACATAGAAAATTGAGATAACATTGTTAAAGAATTCTAGAACGCTCGAAGAATAATCTAATAATTTAGAATTAATGAGAAAATTAAATGCAAAAAAAATGTGGAAAATTCTAGAAAAAAATTTCATAATCTGGCAGAAGAGATTTCTGAAGAATTGAACAAAGCAAAAATTAGTCGAAAATTCTTAAAAATTGGATGAAAAATAAATAAAAAAAATCAAGAAATCTGTAATAATAATATCCTAAAAACTTTATAATTCTCAATGAATATTCTCGTAATTTGGCAAGAGAATTTAAAAAAAATCCGTTAAAATTGAGCGAAGTGGAATTTGGAAAATCTCTTAATTTAGAAGAGTAATTCCTGAAGAAAAGGCAAAACAAAGCAATAAATGGTTAAAAATAAGATTTAAAAATCTCAAGATTTAAATATATCGTTGATTCCTGCAGCATCTACATCGTTATACATTTCTGAATGATGTGTAGTTTTCGAGATATTTCAATGTCTTCACTTAAGAACAAATTGAACCCTGTATAGTAAGTGTGAATTACTGCGTAGTAAGGGTCGCAATGATCAAAATGATTCAATTTTTAAATTAGATGAATATTTTTGGGGATGGAAATAATTTTATTACGGTACGAAAAAAAAAATGTATATATAAGTTATTATTAATTGTATTAAGGTTTTATTTACAAGGACGTTTAACTATTAATATATTAAATAATTAAAATCATTAGATCACAATATATAAAAGAACATAAGATATATACATACGCTGAAGACGTTTTTTATAAACCTATCTACGTTTTCTGGAAGGTATTTGTAAAAGATCGTCTTGTTTGTATTGTAGGTGCCATCTCCTCGATTAGCGGACGTGCTGTTGACGAGCTGTTTAGATGCAATCCTTCGATCGTACACCAGGCCAAACCAAGCCAACAAGTCTATGAAATACGTGGTCAGGTTACGACCGTCGTCACCCATTTCCGCCGTCTTGTAATCCCACGGGAAGGAGTGATGATAGTTGTGAAACTGCTCGCCCATATGCAGGTGACTCATTATTCTGCACTCTACCGGATTTATTTTTCTGCAACCACAAAAAAAATATATATATAATAAAATAAAACACTTTAACACTTATTTTTATAAGTTAACTCAACTTGCCCTTATCGAAACTAATAAAAATACGTTTTACACAAAATTTAAAATTTACAACTGCTTTTTCGAATCAATTATTTCTACCTTGATAAATTATCACTGATTTTTGTAAAGTTCCAATTGTTAACGGTTTTAAATAAATGTCAATTTTTTTCAGGCACTTTAGTTAATGAACTTTTCAATTTTTTGTTCGTTTTTGTTATATAACTATAACTATATATTATTGCAAATGTTAAATTCTTCTTCGTTTTCTTAAAATCGTCAAATTTTAAATTTTGCTTACTTCTTTAGTTTTCTGTTTCAGATTATTAGTAATTTTCATTTCGAATTTTTTCAACATTTATTTTTCTTGTAGTTCTAGAATTTTCCAGCATTTTCTATCACAAATTACAAGAAGTTTTCTTTTTGGAATTGAAATGTCAATTTTTTCAGGCACTTTAGTTAATAAACTTTTCAACTTTTTGTTTGTTTTTTGTTATATAATTATAACTATATATGATTGCAAATGTTAAACTCTTCTTCGTTTCCTTAAAATCGTCAAATTTTAAATTTTGCTTACTTCTTTTGTTTTCTGTTTCAGATTATTAGTAATTTTCATTTAGAATTTTTTCAACATTTATTTTTTTTTTGTAGTTCTAGAATTTTCCAGCATTTTCTTTAACAAATTACAAGAAGTTTTCTTTTTGGAATTTAAGAAATGCAAATTTTAAACTCCCTTTTTACCGCTTTCAATTGTTTCTTATTAAATTTGCAACTGTTTTATTAATCAATTGTTTCTACCTTGAGAAATTATCCCTGTTTTAATTTTGTTTTGTATTAATTTCCGATTATTATTATATATAAGTAAATGTCAATTGTTTAGGGACTCTTCTGTTAATGAACTTTTCAATTGTATTTGTTTTTTAATTGTTTGATTAAAATAAAAGAATTTTGTACTTCTACGTTACGTTTTTTTAAATATTTATGAAAATTTCACTGTTTTGAGCAAATTTGAATGGTTTTTTTTACAAAATAAAAAATATTTTAAGTAATTTTCCTTAATAAGTTTTTAATTTTTCAAAAATTGTAACCTTTATTTTTTCATCTAGATCTTTAATAATCCTAAGTGTTTTTAAGGTTTTTAAAAATTGTAATCGTTTATTTTATATATTTTTTCAAGTAAATAGAATTATTATTATTATTATTAACTATTTTTCTTAGCAAATTTTCAATTGTCTATTTTAACAAAAGTTATTGTAACGATTTATTAACTTTAACATTTTTTTTCTGATTTCTAAGAATGTTTTTTAATTTTCTATGGGCCGAATTTTTGTTTTAAATCCAAAAAAGTTACATTAAGTTTTTCAGGAATTTTCCTAGAACTTCAGTTTTTTTTTTGTAGATTTGTAAAACTTTTCTATTGAATTTTTTTATCGTCCTCTTTTTTTCAATATTTTTTTGTAGACTTCAAGAACTTTTCAGCAACTTTCATCACATTTTTTGAAGAATTTTTATAAAAGGTTCTTGAAATTTGTAGATTTTTTTAGAGTGTAAATCAATCAGTTTTTCAGGAATTTTCCTATTCTAGAATTGTCTTCAGTTTTTTTTTTATAAATTTCTTAGTAACTTTCATTCCATTTTTTAGAAATTTCCTCATGTGCCTCTAGAATTGTCCTTATTTTTTTTAGATTTTTAGATCTTTTTAATAACTTTTATTACATCTTTGGAGTTTAAGAATTTTCCTGATTTTTTGTAGATTTCAAGAATTTTTCTGAAAGTTTAATTCAGTTTTTCAGGAATTTTCTTAGAGACTTCTAGAATTTTCTTCAGCCTTTTTTGTAGGTTTTAAAAACTTTTTTAAAATTTTTTTTTTCAAGAATTTTCCTGATTTTTTATAAATTTCAAGAATTTTTCAGAAAGTTTCATTCAGTTTTTCAGGAATTTTCTTAGAGACTTCTAGAATTTTCTTCAGTTTTTTTTGGTAGGTTTTGAAAACTTTTTTAATTTGATTTTTAAAGAATTTTCCTGATTTTTTTATAGATTTCAAGAATTTTCCAGAAAGTTTCATTCAGTTTTTCAGGAATTTTCTTAGAGACTTCTAGAATTTTCTTCAGTTTTTTTTTGGTAGGTTTTGAACACTTTTTTTAATTTGATTTTTCAAGCATTTTCCTGATTTTTTTATAGATTTCAAGAATTTTTCAGAAAGTTTCATTCAGTTTTTCAGGAATTTTCTTAGAGACTTCTACAATTTTCTTCAGTTTTTTTAGTAGGTTTTGAAATTTTATTTTTTAATTTCATTTTTCAAGAATTTTCCTGATTTTTTATAAATTTCAAGCATTTTTCAGAAAGTTTCATTCAGTTTTTCAGGAATGTTCTTAGAGACTTCTAGAATTTTCTTCAGTTTTTTTTGGTAGGTTTTGAAATTTTTTTTTTAAATTTCATTTTTCAATTTTCCTGATTTTTTTATAGATTTCAAGAATTTTTGAGAAGGTTTGATTCAGTTTTTCAGGAATTTTCTTAGAGACTTCTAGAATTTTCTTCAGTTTTTTTTGGTAGGTTTTGAAAACTTTTCTTAATTTCATTTTTCAAGAATTTTCCTGATTTTTTATAGATTTTAAGAATTTTTCAGAAGGTTTAATTCAGTTTTTCAGGAATTTTCTTAGAGATTTCTAGAATTTTCTTTAGTTTTTTTTGGTAGGTTTTGAAATTTTTTTTAAATTTTATTTTTCAAGAATTTTCCTGATTTTTTATAGATTTTAAGAATTTTTCTGAAAGTTTCAATCAGTTTTTCAGGAGATTTCTAGAATTTTAATCAATATTTTTGTAAATTTCTAAAGCGTTATTGAATTTTGTAGATTTCTAGAATTTTTAGAAAGTTTAATTCAATATTTCAGATATTTTCTTAGAGGAAATTTTTTTTGTAAAACTTTCGAGTATCCTTTATTCCATTTTTTTTTAATTAACTTATGTGCCTCTAGAATTTTCCTCAATGTTTGTTTTTTTTTTATTTTTAGATATTTTTAATAACTTTTATTAACTTTTATTAGTTAAAGAATTT
Source organism: Ontholestes murinus (assembly GCA_963969525.1). Lineage (NCBI taxonomy): Eukaryota > Metazoa > Arthropoda > Insecta > Coleoptera > Staphylinidae > Ontholestes > Ontholestes murinus. The sequence goes on from OZ018388.1 coordinate 81,840,967, forward strand.
TCCTTTTTTTTTGTAGATTTCGAGAATTTTTCAGAAATTTTAATTAAGTTTTTTAGGAATTTTCTTCAGTTATTTTTGTTGGTTTGTAGAACCTTTTTTCATTCCATTTTTCAAGAATTTTCTTATGGGTTTTTAGAATTTTCCTCAATATTATTTATTTTTGTAGACTTTAAAAACTTCTCAGCAACTTTCATCGCAGTTTTGAAGAACTTTTCTAAAGGGTTCTTGGATTTTATAGATTTCTAGAACTTTTTATAAAGTTTCATTCAGTTTAACAGGAATTTTCCTAGAGAGTTCTAGAATTTTCTTCAGTTTGTTTTTTTATAGATTTCTAGAACTTTCCACTAACGTTCATTCCATTTTTTAAGAATTTTCTTATGAGCTTCTACAATTTTCTTCATTTTTTTTTGTAGATTTCTAGAACTTTTTATAAACTTTCATCACACTTTTGAAGAATTGTCAAATGTCAACTGTCATTAGTTTCCATATATCAACTGTCAGTAATGTCTATTGTAAATTATCAAATGTTAACTGTCGAATGTATTATAAGTGTCATTTGTCGAGTGTCAACTGTCATTAGTTTCCATATATCAACTGTCAATAATGTCTATTGTAAATTATCAAATGTTAACTGTCGAATGTTTTATAAGTGTCATTTGTCGAGTGTCAACTGTCATTAGTTTCCATATATCAACTGTCAATAATGTCTATTGTAAATTATCAAATGTTAACTGTCGAATGTATTATAAGTGTCATTTGTCGAGTGTCAACTGTCATTAGTTTCCATATATCAACTGTCAATAATGTCTATTGTAAATTATCAAATGTTAACTGTCGAATGTATTATAAGTGTCATTTGTCGAGTGTCAACTGTCATTAGTTTTCATATATCAACTGTCAATAATGTCTATTGTAAATTATCAAATGTTAACTGTCGAATGTTTTATAAGTGTCATTTGTCGAGTGTCAACTGTCATTAGTTTTCATATATCAACTGTCAATAATGTCTATTGTAAATTATCAAATGTTAACTGTCGAATGTTTTATAAGTGTCATTTGTCGAGTGTCAACTGTCATTAGTTTCCATATATCAACTGTCAATAATGTCTATTGTAAATTACAAATGTTAACTGTCGAATGTATTATAAGTGTCATTTGTCGAGTGTCAACTGTCATTAGTTTTCATATATCAACTGTCAATAATGTCTATTGTAAATTATCAAATGTTAACTGTCGAATGTTTTATAAGTGTCATTTGTCGAGTGTCAACTGTCATTAGTTTCCATATATCAACTGTCAATAATGTCTATTGTAAATTATCAAATGTTAACTGTCGAATGTTTTATAAGTGTCATTTGTCGAGTGTCAAATGTCATTAGTTTTCATATATCAACTGTCAATAATGTCTATTGTAAATTATCAAATGTTAACTGTCGAATGTATTATAAGTGTCATTTGTCGAGTGTCAACTGTCATTAGTTTCCATATATCAACTGTCAATAATGTCTATTGTAAATTATTAAATGTTAACTGTCGAATGTATTATAAGTGTCATTTGTCGAGTGTCAAATGTCATTACTTTCCATATATCAACTGTCAATAATGTCTATTGTAAGTTATCAAATGTTAACTGTCGAATGTATTATAAGTGTCATTTGTCGAGTGTCAACTGTCATTAGTTTCCATATATCAACTGTCAATAATGTCTATTGTAAATTATAAATTGTTAACTGTCGAATGTATTATAAGTGTCATTTGTCGAGTGTCAAATGTCATTAGTTTCCATATATCAACTGTCAATAATGTCTATTGTAAATTATCAAATGTTAACTGTCGAATGTATTATAAGTGTCATTTGTCGAGTGTCAACTGTCATTAGTTTCCATATATCAACTGTCAATAATGTCTATTGTAAATTATCAAATGTTAACTGTCGAATGTTTTATAAGTGTCATTTGTCGAGTGTCAAATGTCATTAGTTTTCATATATCAACTGTCAATAATGTCTATTGTAAATTATCAAATGTTAACTGTCGAATGTATTATAAGTGTCATTTGTCGAGTGTCAACTGTCATTAGTTTCCATATATCAACTGTCAATAATGTCTATTGTAAATTATTAAATGTTAACTGTCGAATGTATTATAAGTGTCATTTGTCGAGTGTCAAATGTCATTACTTTCCATATATCAACTGTCAATAATGTCTATTGTAAGTTATCAAATGTTAACTGTCGAATGTATTATAAGTGTCATTTGTCGAGTGTCAAATGTCATTACTTTCCATATATCAACTGTCAATAATGTCTATTGTAAGTTATCAAATGTTAACTGTCGAATGTATTATAAGTGTCATTTGTCGAGTGTCAACTGTCATTAGTTTCCATATATCAACTGTCAATAATGTCTATTGTAAATTATTAAATGTTAACTGTCGAATGTATTATAAGTGTCATTTGTCGAGTGTCAACTGTCATTAGTTTCCATATATCAACTGTCAATAATGTCTATTGTAAATTATTAAATGTTAACTGTCGAATGTATTATAAGTGTCATTTGTCGAGTGTCAAATGTCATTACTTTCCATATATCAACTGTCAATAATGTCTATTGTAAGTTATCAAATGTTAACTGTCGAATGTATTATAAGTGTCATTTGTCGAGTGTCAACTGTCATTAGTTTCCATATATCAACTGTCAATAATGTCTATTGTAAATTATCAAATGTTAACTGTCGAATGTATTATAAGTGTCATTTGTCGAGTGTCAAATGTCATTAGTTTTCATATATCAACTGTCAATAATGTCTATTGTAAATTATCAAATGTTAACTGTCGAATGTATTATAAGTGTCATTTGTCGAGTGTCAACTGTCATTAGTTTCCATATATCAACTGTCAATAATGTCTATTGTAAATTATTAAATGTTAACTGTCGAATGTATTATAAGTGTCATTTGTCGAGTGTCAAATGTCATTACTTTCCATATATCAACTGTCAATAATGTCTATTGTAAGTTATCAAATGTTAACTGTCGAATGTATTATAAGTGTCATTTGTCGAGTGTCAACTGTCATTAGTTTCCATATATCAACTGTCAATAATGTCTATTGTAAATTATCAAATGTTAACTGTCGAATGTATTATAAGTGTCATTTGTCGAGTGTCAAATGTCATTAGTTTCCATATATCAACTGTCAATAATGTCTATTGTAAATTATTAAATGTTAACTGTCGAATGTATTATAAGTGTCATTTGTCGAGTGTCAACTGTCATTAGTTTCCATATATCAACTGTCAATAATGTCTATTGTAAATTATTAAATGTTAACTGTCGAATGTATTATAAGTGTCATTTGTCGAGTGTCAAATGTCATTACTTTCCATATATCAACTGTCAATAATGTCTATTGTAAGTTATCAAATGTTAACTGTCGAATGTATTATAAGTGTCATTTGTCGAGTGTCAACTGTCATTAGTTTCCATATATCAACTGTCAATAATGTCTATTGTAAATTATCAAATGTTAACTGTCGAATGTATTATAAGTGTCATTTGTCGAGTGTCAAATGTCATTAGTTTTCATATATCAACTGTCAATAATGTCTATTGTAAATTATCAAATGTTAACTGTCGAATGTATTATAAGTGTCATTTGTCGAGTGTCAACTGTCATTAGTTTCCATATATCAACTGTCAATAATGTCTATTGTAAATTATTAAATGTTAACTGTCGAATGTATTATAAGTGTCATTTGTCGAGTGTCAAATGTCATTAGTTTCCATATATCAACTGTCAATAATGTCTATTGTAAATTATCAAATGTTAACTGTCGAATGTATTATAAGTGTCATTTGTCGAGTGTCAACTGTCATTAGTTTTCATATATCAACTGTCAATAATGTCTATTGTAAATTATCAAATGTTAACTGTCGAATGTATTATAAGTGTCATTTGTCGAGTGTCAACTGTCATTAGTTTTCATATATCAACTGTCAATAATGTCTATTGTAAATTATCAAATGTTAACTGTCGAATGTATTATAAGTGTCATTTGTCGAGTGTCAACTGTCATTAGTTTCCATATATCAACTGTCAATAATGTCTATTATAAATTATCAAATGTTTACTGTCGAATGGATTATAAGTGTCATTTGTCGAGTGTCAAATGTCATTAGTTTTCATATATCAACTGTCAATAATGTCTATTGTAAATTATCAAATGTTAACTGTCGAATGTTTTATAAGTGTCATTTGTCGAGTGTCAACTGTCATTAGTTTTCATATATCAACTGTCAATAATGTCTATTGTAAATTATCAAATGTTAACTGTCGAATGTATTATAAGTGTCATTTGTCGAGTGTCAACTGTCATTAGTTTCCATATATCAACTGTCAATAATGTCTATTGTAAATTATCAAATGTTAACTGTCGAATGTATTATAAGTGTCATTTGTCGAGTGTCAAATGTCATTAGTTTCCATATATCAACTGTCAATAATGTCTATTGTAAATTATCAAATGTTAACTGTCGAATGTATTATAAGTGTCATTTGTCGAGTGTCAACTGTCATTAGTTTCCATATATCAACTGTCAATAATGTCTATTGTAAATTATCAAATGTTAACTGTCGAATGTATTATAAGTGTCATTTGTCGAGTGTCAAATGTCATTAGTTTCCATATATCAACTGTCAATAATGTCTATTGTAAATTATCAAATGTTAACTGTCGAATGTATTATAAGTGTCATTTGTCGAGTGTCAACTGTCATTAGTTTTCATATATCAACTGTCAATAATGTCTATTGTAAATTATCAAATGTTAACTGTCGAATGTTTTATAAGTGTCATTTGTCGAGTGTCAACTGTCATTAGTTTTCATATATCAACTGTCAATAATGTCTATTGTAAATTATCAAATGTTAACTGTCGAATGTTTTATAAGTGTCATTTGTCGAGTGTCAACTGTCATTAGTTTCCATATATCAACTGTCAATAATGTCTATTGTAAATTACAAATGTTAACTGTCGAATGTATTATAAGTGTCATTTGTCGAGTGTCAACTGTCATTAGTTTTCATATATCAACTGTCAATAATGTCTATTGTAAATTATCAAATGTTAACTGTCGAATGTTTTATAAGTGTCATTTGTCGAGTGTCAACTGTCATTAGTTTTCATATATCAACTGTCAATAATGTCTATTGTAAATTATCAAATGTTAACTGTCGAATGTTTTATAAGTGTCATTTGTCGAGTGTCAACTGTCATTAGTTTTCATATATCAACTGTCAATAATGTCTATTGTAAATTATCAAATGTTAACTGTCGAATGTTTTATAAGTGTCATTTGTCGAGTGTCAACTGTCATTAGTTTCCATATATCAACTGTCAATAATGTCTATTGTAAATTACAAATGTTAACTGTCGAATGTATTATAAGTGTCATTTGTCGAGTGTCAACTGTCATTAGTTTTCATATATCAACTGTCAATAATGTCTATTGTAAATTATCAAATGTTAACTGTCGAATGTTTTATAAGTGTCATTTGTCGAGTGTCAAATGTCATTAGTTTTCATATATCAACTGTCAATAATGTCTATTGTAAATTATCAAATGTTAACTGTCGAATGTATTATAAGTGTCATTTGTCGAGTGTCAACTGTCATTAGTTTCCATATATCAACTGTCAATAATGTCTATTGTAAATTATTAAATGTTAACTGTCGAATGTATTATAAGTGTCATTTGTCGAGTGTCAAATGTCATTACTTTCCATATATCAACTGTCAATAATGTCTATTGTAAGTTATCAAATGTTAACTGTCGAATGTATTATAAGTGTCATTTGTCGAGTGTCAACTGTCATTAGTTTCCATATATCAACTGTCAATAATGTCTATTGTAAATTATAAAATGTTAACTGTCGAATGTATTATAAGTGTCATTTGTCGAGTGTCAAATGTCATTAGTTTCCATATATCAACTGTCAATAATGTCTATTGTAAATTATCAAATGTTAACTGTCGAATGTATTATAAGTGTCATTTGTCGAGTGTCAACTGTCATTAGTTTCCATATATCAACTGTCAATAATGTCTATTGTAAATTATCAAATGTTAACTGTCGAATGTTTTATAAGTGTCATTTGTCGAGTGTCAAATGTCATTAGTTTTCATATATCAACTGTCAATAATGTCTATTGTAAATTATCAAATGTTAACTGTCGAATGTATTATAAGTGTCATTTGTCGAGTGTCAACTGTCATTAGTTTCCATATATCAACTGTCAATAATGTCTATTGTAAATTATTAAATGTTAACTGTCGAATGTATTATAAGTGTCATTTGTCGAGTGTCAAATGTCATTACTTTCCATATATCAACTGTCAATAATGTCTATTGTAAGTTATCAAATGTTAACTGTCGAATGTATTATAAGTGTCATTTGTCGAGTGTCAACTGTCATTAGTTTCCATATATCAACTGTCAATAATGTCTATTGTAAATTATCAAATGTTAACTGTCGAATGTATTATAAGTGTCATTTGTCGAGTGTCAAATGTCATTAGTTTCCATATATCAACTGTCAATAATGTCTATTGTAAATTATTAAATGTTAACTGTCGAATGTATTATAAGTGTCATTTGTCGAGTGTCAACTGTCATTAGTTTCCATATATCAACTGTCAATAATGTCTATTGTAAATTATTAAATGTTAACTGTCGAATGTATTATAAGTGTCATTTGTCGAGTGTCAAATGTCATTACTTTCCATATATCAACTGTCAATAATGTCTATTGTAAGTTATCAAATGTTAACTGTCGAATGTATTATAAGTGTCATTTGTCGAGTGTCAACTGTCATTAGTTTCCATATATCAACTGTCAATAATGTCTATTGTAAATTATCAAATGTTAACTGTCGAATGTATTATAAGTGTCATTTGTCGAGTGTCAACTGTCATTAGTTTCCATATATCAACTGTCAATAATGTCTATTGTAAATTATTAAATGTTAACTGTCGAATGTATTATAAGTGTCATTTGTCGAGTGTCAAATGTCATTACTTTCCATATATCAACTGTCAATAATGTCTATTGTAAGTTATCAAATGTTAACTGTCGAATGTATTATAAGTGTCATTTGTCGAGTGTCAACTGTCATTACTTTCCATATATCAACTGTCAATAATGTCTATTGTAAGTTATCAAATGTTAACTGTCGAATGTATTATAAGTGTCATTTGTCGAGTGTCAACTGTCATTAGTTTCCATATATCAACTGTCAATAATGTCTATTGTAAATTATCAAATGTTAACTGTCGAATGTATTATAAGTGTCATTTGTCGAGTGTCAAATGTCATTAGTTTCCATATATCAACTGTCAATAATGTCTATTGTAAATTATCAAATGTTAACTGTCGAATGTATTATAAGTGTCATTTGTCGAGTGTCAACTGTCATTAGTTTCCATATATCAACTGTCAATAATGTCTATTGTAAATTATCAAATGTTAACTGTCGAATGTTTTATAAGTGTCATTTGTCGAGTGTCAAATGTCATTAGTTTTCATATATCAACTGTCAATAATGTCTATTGTAAATTATCAAATGTTAACTGTCGAATGTATTATAAGTGTCATTTGTCGAGTGTCAACTGTCATTAGTTTCCATATATCAACTGTCAATAATGTCTATTATAAATTATCAAATGTTTACTGTCGAATGGATTATAAGTGTCATTTGTCGAGTGTCAAATGTCATTACTTTCCATATATCAACTGTCAATAATGTCTATTGTAAGTTATCAAATGTTAACTGTCGAATGTATTATAAGTGTCATTTGTCGAGTGTCAACTGTCATTAGTTTCCATATATCAACTGTCAATAATGTCTATTGTAAATTATCAAATGTTAACTGTCGAATGTATTATAAGTGTCATTTGTCGAGTGTCAAATGTCATTAGTTTCCATATATCAACTGTCAATAATGTCTATTGTAAATTATTAAATGTTAACTGTCGAATGTATTATAAGTGTCATTTGTCGAGTGTCAACTGTCATTAGTTTCCATATATCAACTGTCAATAATGTCTATTGTAAATTATTAAATGTTAACTGTCGAATGTATTATAAGTGTCATTTGTCGAGTGTCAAATGTCATTACTTTCCATATATCAACTGTCAATAATGTCTATTGTAAGTTATCAAATGTTAACTGTCGAATGTATTATAAGTGTCATTTGTCGAGTGTCAACTGTCATTAGTTTCCATATATCAACTGTCAATAATGTCTATTGTAAATTATCAAATGTTAACTGTCGAATGTATTATAAGTGTCATTTGTCGAGTGTCAAATGTCATTAGTTTTCATATATCAACTGTCAATAATGTCTATTGTAAATTATCAAATGTTAACTGTCGAATGTATTATAAGTGTCATTTGTCGAGTGTCAACTGTCATTAGTTTCCATATATCAACTGTCAATAATGTCTATTGTAAATTATTAAATGTTAACTGTCGAATGTATTATAAGTGTCATTTGTCGAGTGTCAAATGTCATTACTTTCCATATATCAACTGTCAATAATGTCTATTGTAAGTTATCAAATGTTAACTGTCGAATGTATTATAAGTGTCATTTGTCGAGTGTCAACTGTCATTAGTTTCCATATATCAACTGTCAATAATGTCTATTGTAAATTATCAAATGTTAACTGTCGAATGTATTATAAGTGTCATTTGTCGAGTGTCAAATGTCATTAGTTTCCATATATCAACTGTCAATAATGTCTATTGTAAATTATCAAATGTTAACTGTCGAATGTATTATAAGTGTCATTTGTCGAGTGTCAACTGTCATTAGTTTCCATATATCAACTGTCAATAATGTCTATTGTAAATTATCAAATGTTAACTGTCGAATGTATTATAAGTGTCATTTGTCGAGTGTCAACTGTCATTAGTTTTCATATATCAACTGTCAATAATGTCTATTGTAAATTATCAAATGTTAACTGTCGAATGTTTTATAAGTGTCATTTGTCGAGTGTCAACTGTCATTAGTTTTCATATATCAACTGTCAATAATGTCTATTGTAAATTATCAAATGTTAATTGTCGAATGTATTATAAGTGTCATTTGTCGAGTGTCAAATGTCATTAGTTTTCATATATCAACTGTCAATAATGTCTATTGTAAATTATCAAATGTTAACTGTCGAATGTATTATAAGTGTCATTTGTCGAGTGTCAAATGTTATTAGTTTTCATATATCAACTGTCAATAATGTCTATTGTAAATTATCAAATGTTAACTGTCGAATGTATTATAAGTGTCATTTGTCGAGTGTCAAATGTCATTAGTTTCCATATATCAACTGTCAATAATGTCTATTGTAAATTATCAAATGTTAACTGTCGAATGGATTATAAGTGTCATTTGTCGAGTGTCAAATGTCATTAGTTTTCATATATCAACTGTCAATAATGTCTATTGTAAATTATCAAATGTTAACTGTCGAATGTTTTATAAGTGTCATTTGTCGAGTGTCAACTGTCATTAGTTTTCATATATCAACTGTCAATAATGTCTATTGTAAATTATCAAATGTTAACTGTCGAATGTATTATAAGTGTCATTTGTCGAGTGTCAACTGTCATTAGTTTCCATATATCAACTGTCAATAATGTCTATTGTAAATTATCAAATGTTAACTGTCGAATGTATTATAAGTGTCATTTGTCGAGTGTCAAATGTCATTAGTTTCCATATTTTAACTGTCAATAATGTCTATTGTAAATTATCAAATGTTAACTGTCGAATGTATTATAAGTGTCATTTGTCGAGTGTCAACTGTCATTAGTTTCCATATATCAACTGTCAATAATGTCTATTGTAAATTATCAAATGTTAACTGTCGAATGTATTATAAGTGTCATTTGTCGAGTGTCAACTGTCATTAGTTTTCATATATCAACTGTCAATAATGTCTATTGTAAATTATCAAATGTTAACTGTCGAATGTTTTATAAGTGTCATTTGTCGAGTGTCAACTGTCATTAGTTTTCATATATCAACTGTCAATAATGTCTATTGTAAATTATCAAATGTTAACTGTCGAATGTTTTATAAGTGTCATTTGTCGAGTGTCAACTGTCATTAGTTTCCATATATCAACTGTCAATAATGTCTATTGTAAATTACAAATGTTAACTGTCGAATGTATTATAAGTGTCATTTGTCGAGTGTCAACTGTCATTAGTTTTCATATATCAACTGTCAATAATGTCTATTGTAAATTATCAAATGTTAACTGTCGAATGTTTTATAAGTGTCATTTGTCGAGTGTCAACTGTCATTAGTTTCCATATATCAACTGTCAATAATGTCTATTGTAAATTATCAAATGTTAACTGTCGAATGTTTTATAAGTGTCATTTGTCGAGTGTCAACTGTCATTAGTTTTCATATATCAACTGTCAATAATGTCTATTGTAAATTATCAAATGTTAATTGTCGAATGTATTATAAGTGTCATTTGCCGAGTGTCAAATGTCATTAGTTTTCATATATCAACTGTCAATAATGTCTATTGTAAATTATCAAATGTTAACTGTCGAATGTATTATAAGTGTCATTTGTCGAGTGTCAACTGTCATTAGTTTTCATATATCAACTGTCAATAATGTCTATTGTAAATTACAAATGTTAACTGTCGAATGTATTATAAGTGTCATTTGTCGAGTGTCAACTGTCATTAGTTTTCATATATCAACTGTCAATAATGTCTATTGTAAATTATCAAATGTTAACTGTCGAATGTTTTATAAGTGTCATTTGTCGAGTGTCAACTGTCATTAGTTTTCATATATCAACTGTCAATAATGTCTATTGTAAATTATCAAATGTTAACTGTCGAATGTATTATAAGTGTCATTTGTCGAGTGTCAACTGTCATTAGTTTCCATATATCAACTGTCAATAATGTCTATTGTAAATTATCAAATGTTAACTGTCGAATGTTTTATAAGTGTCATTTGTCGAGTGTCAACTGTCATTAGTTTTCATATATCAACTGTCAATAATGTCTATTGTAAATTATCAAATGTTAACTGTCGAATGTTTTATAAGTGTCATTTGTCGAGTGTCAACTGTCATTAGTTTCCATATATCAACTGTCAATAATGTCTATTGTAAATTATCAAATGTTAACTGTCGAATGTTTTATAAGTGTCATTTGTCGAGTGTCAACTGTCATTAGTTTTCATATATCAACTGTCAATAATGTCTATTGTAAATTATCAAATGTTAACTGTCGAATGTTTTATAAGTGTCATTTGTCGAGTGTCAACTGTCATTAGTTTCCATATATCAACTGTCAATAATGTCTATTGTAAATTATCAAATGTTAACTGTCGAATGTTTTATAAGTGTCATTTGTCGAGTGTCAACTGTCATTAGTTTTCATATATCAACTGTCAATAATGTCTATTGTAAATTATCAAATGTTAACTGTCGAATGTTTTATAAGTGTCATTTGTCGAGTGTCAACTGTCATTAGTTTTCATATATCAACTGTCAATAATGTCTATTGTAAATTATCAAATGTTAACTGTCGAATGTATTATAAGTGTCATTTGTCGAGTGTCAACTGTCATTAGTTTCCATATATCAACTGTCAATAATGTCTATTATAAATTATCAAATGTTTACTGTCGAATGGATTATAAGTGTCATTTGTCGAGTGTCAAATGTCATTAGTTTTCATATATCAACTGTCAATAATGTCTATTGTAAATTATCAAATGTTAACTGTCGAATGTTTTATAAGTGTCATTTGTCGAGTGTCAACTGTCATTAGTTTTCATATATCAACTGTCAATAATGTCTATTGTAAATTATCAAATGTTAACTGTCGAATGTATTATAAGTGTCATTTGTCCAGTGTCAACTGTCATTAGTTTCCATATATCAACTGTCAATAATGTCTATTGTAAATTATCAAATGTTAACTGTCGAATGTTTTATAAGTGTCATTTGTCGAGTGTCAACTGTCATTAGTTTCCATATATCAACTGTCAATAATGTCTATTGTAAATTATCAAATGTTAACTGTCGATGTATTATAAGTGTCATTTGTCGAGTGTCAACTGTCATTAGTTTCCATATATCAACTGTCAATCATGTCTATTGTAAATTATCAAATGTTAACTGTCGAATGTATTATAAGTGTCATTTGTCGAGTGTAAACTGTCATTAGTTTCCATATATCAACTGTCAATAATGTCTATTGTAAATTATCAAATGTTAACTGTCGAATGTTTTATAAGTGTCATTTGTCGAGTGTCAACTGTCATTAGTTTTCATATATCAACTGTCAATAATGTCTATTGTAAATTATCAAATGTTAACTGTCGAATGTTTTATAAGTGTCATTTGTCGAGTGTCAAATGTCATTAGTTTCCATATATCAACTGTCAATAATGTCTATTGTAAATTATCAAATTTTAACTGTCGATGTATTATAAGTGTCATTTGTCGAGTGTCAACTGTCATTAGTTTCCATATATCAACTGTCAATAATGTCTATTGTAAATTATCAAATGTTAACTGTCGAATGTATTATAAGTGTCATTTGTCGAGTGTCAACTGTCATTAGTTTCCATATATCAACTGTCAATAATGTCTATTGTAAATTATCAAATGTTAACTGTCGAATGTATTATAAGTGTCATTTGTCGAGTGTCAACTGTCATTAGTTTCCATATATCAACTGTCAATAATGTCTATTGTAAATTATCAAATGTTAACTGTCGAATGTTTTATAAGTGTCATTTGTCGAGTGTCAACTGTCATTAGTTTTCATATATCAACTGTCAATAATGTCTATTGTAAATTATCAAATGTTAACTGTCGAATGTTTTATAAGTGTCATTTGTCGAGTGTCAAATGTCATTAGTTTCCATATATCAACTGTCAATAATGTCTATTGTAAATTATCAAATGTTAACTGTCGAATGTATTATAAGTGTCATTTGTCGAGTGTCAACTGTCATTAGTTTCCATATATCAACTGTCAATAATGTCTATTGTAAATTATCAAATGTTAACTGTCGAATGTATTATAAGTGTCATTTGTCGAGTGTCAACTGTCATTAGTTTCCATATATCAACTGTCAATAATGTCTATTGTAAATTATCAAATGTTAACTGTCGAATGTATTATAAGTGTCATTTGTCGAGTGTCAAATGTCATTAGTTTTCATATATCATCTGTCAATAATGTCTATTGTAAATTATCAAATTTTAACTGTCGATGTATTATAAGTGTCATTTGTCGAGTGTCAACTGTCATTAGTTTCCATATATCAACTGTCAATAATGTCTATTGTAAATTATCAAATGTTAACTGTCGAATGTATTATAAGTGTCATTTGTCGAGTGTCAACTGTCATTAGTTTCCATATATCAACTGTCAATAATGTCTATTGTAAATTATCAAATGTTAACTGTCGAATGTTTTATAAGTGTCATTTGTCGAGTGTCAACTGTCATTAGTTTTCATATATCAACTGTCAATAATGTCTATTGTAAATTATCAAATGTTAACTGTCGAATGTATTATAAGTGTCATTTGTCGAGTGTCAACTGTCATTAGTTTCCATATATCAACTGTCAATAATGTCTATTGTAAATTATCAAATGTTAACTGTCGAATGTATTATAAGTGTCATTTGTCGAGTGTCAACTGTCATTAGTTTTCATATATCAACTGTCAATAATGTCTATTGTAAATTACAAATGTTAACTGTCGAATGTATTATAAGTGTCATTTGTCGAGTGTCAACTGTCATTAGTTTTCATATATCAACTGTCAATAATGTCTATTGTAAATTATCAAATGTTAACTGTCGAATGTATTATAAGTGTCATTTGTCGAGTGTCAACTGTCATTAGTTTTCATATATCAACTGTCAATAATGTCTATTGTAAATTACAAATGTTAACTGTCGAATGTATTATAAGTGTCATTTGTCGAGTGTCAACTGTCATTAGTTTTCATATATCAACTGTCAATAATGTCTATTGTAAATTATCAAATGTTAACTGTCGAATGTATTATAAGTGTCATTTGTCGAGTGTCAAATGTTATTAGTTTTCATATATCAACTGTCAATAATGTCTATTGTAAATTATCAAATGTTAACTGTCGAATGTATTATAAGTGTCATTTGTCGAGTGTCAACTGTCATTAGTTTCCATATATCAACTGTCAATAATGTCTATTGTAAATTACAAATGTTAACTGTCGAATGTATTATAAGTGTCATTTGTCGAGTGTCAAATGTTATTAGTTTTCATATATCAACTGTCAATAAGGTCTATTGTAAATTATCAAATGTTAATTGTCGAATGTATTATAAGTGTCATTTGTCGAGTGTCAACTGTCATTAGTTTCCATATATCAACTGTCAATAATGTCTATTGTAAATTATCAAATGTTTACTGTCGAATGTATTATAAGTGTCATTTGTCGAGTGTCAAATGTCATTAGTTTTCATATATCAACTGTCAATAATGTCTATTGTAAATTACAAATGTTAACTGTCGAATGTATTATAAGTGTCATTTGTCGAGTGTCAACTGTCATTAGTTTTCATATATCAACTGTCAATAATGTCTATTGTAAATTATCAAATGTTAACTGTCGAATGTATTATAAGTGTCATTTGCCGAGTGTCAACTGTCATTAGTTTCCATATATCATCTGTCAATAATGTCTTTTGTAAATTATCAAATGTTAATTGTCGAATGTATTATAAGTGTCATTTGTCGAGTGTCAACTGTCATTAGTTTCCATATATCAACTGTCAATAATGTCTATTGTAAATTATCAAATGTTAACTGTCGAATGTATTATAAGTGTCATTTGTCGAGTGTCAAATGTTATTAGTTTTCATATATCAACTGTCAATAATGTCTATTGTAAATTATCAAATGTTAACTGTCGAATGTATTATAAGTGTCATTTGTCGAGTGTCAAATGTTATTAGTTTTCATATATCAACTGTCAATAATGTCTATTGTAAATTATCAAATGTTAATTGTCGAATGTATTATAAGTGTCATTTGTCGAGTGTCAACTGTCATTAGTTTTCATATATCAACTGTCAGTAATGTCTATTGTAAATTATCAAATGTTAACTGTCGAATGTATTATAAGTGTCATTTGTCGAGTGTCAAATGTCATTAGTTTCTATGTATCAACCATCGTTGATATATTGTAAATCATTAAATGTTAAATGTTTAGTGTCCAGTATCAAATATCAACTGTCACCTACCGAGTGTCAATTGTCAACGAATAATTATATATTAACAATTAACTTATCTATTGAGTATCTTCTATTTTTTGTCAATTATTAATTGTGAACTGTCAAGTATCAATTGGTGAGTGTCAAATGTCAACTGTCATTAATTTCTACACGTCAACTGCCGTCAGTTAATTGTTGATTGTCTTGTATTATTTGTCACCTTTATCATTTGTTATTTGTTAATAGCTAACTATAAACTTTCAAATGTCAATAATTTCTATTTGTTAACTGTCGAGTGTCATTTGTAAACTATCAAATGTTAACTGTCAATTGTCAAATAATAGTTATGTGTTAACTGTTAAATTAACTGTGGATTATCTTTTGTCGTTTGTCAAGTGTCAATTGTCGAGTGTCACATATCAAATGTCATTAGTTTCAACCGTTTGCAGTTAACTTAACTTATAAATTATTAAATGTCAACTGTTTAGTGTCAAGTGTCAAAGATCAACTGTCACCTGCCGAGTGTCAAATGACAACTGTCAATTGTGAATTAATCATTTTAGAATAATAGTTATCTTATCTGTTGACTATCTTTTATTTTTTGTTAATTGTGAACCGTCAAGTATTAATTGGTGAGTGTCTTGACATTTGACAACTGTCAGCGGTTAATATTTTTTAAAACAGTTTAAATTTAATAATAATGATAATAACAATTGAATATTTAAATTCATGAGACTCAATTTATGCACTTATTAAATTAATAAAAACACGGATGATTTTTTTACTAATTAAATTAAATATTTGTTTAGAAGACAATGAAATAAAAATCAGTTCGAAATATGCTTAAAATCAGATAAAAAGATAATAAAAAATAAATTAAACACATTTCCAAAAGTTCCATAAACAAATAATTGATAATTCAAAATTGGCCAAAACGTATTTTAGATAACATTGACTAATAATACTAAATAATTTAGTTTTTATAACTCAGTTTAGATTTTGAAATGAAGTTTCTAACAATTGTTTGCCTTAAATTATATTTTTTTTTATATCTCAATTTATGAAAATTTATCCGTAAATTAAACTATTTATATGTCCTAAAAGTAAATAAAACGAAATTTATTACGTAAAATAAACACAGTTGATATTTTACTTTAAAACAAAAATTATTAAAATTTTTTGGAGGAAAATATATTTGAAAATCTGTTCTTTTATTTCAAACAACTTTCTAAACTTTATGTTTGTGCTTATAAGAGTACGAAAAAAATAAAATTTGTTAAAACGAGTTTAAAACAATTAAAATTATTTGAAATAGAGTTTAAATTTAAAAAAGTATTTTTAAATTTTAGAAAATTGCCTAAATTTTTTTTCTAATATAAAAGTGAAAGCAGAATTTTTATACGAATTTTTAACATTTTTTTTGTGCTAAAATTTAGATTCACCTTTTTTTGGTAAAATTTAATTTATTGTTAATGCCAACAATTTCTTCTTCAGCAACATTTTCAACAATTTTTCCATATTTTCTTAGCTAATTTTCAACTGTTTTAACGAATTATTCCTTCCTTGAGAAATTTTCAGTTTATTTTTTAAAATTTTCAATGTTTATTTTTTGTTTTAGAAAATGTCAATAGTTTATTTATTATACTTTAGATGTCTTCCTAACAAAATACAAGAATATAAAGAAAAATATGATACAAACATTTTTTGTTTTAGTTTGCTTTTCAATTGTTTCTCAACAAATTTTCAACTGTTTTTTCTAATCAATTGTTTCTTTTGCACTGTTTTTTTTTTATTCTAGAGAGTTCTTGAATTTTTTTTAATTATCTTTGTAGATTTCTAGATTTCAGTTGCTTTCATTTCAAGAAATTTTCTCAACTTTCTTTGTAAATTTTTAGAAAATTTCAGTAAGTTTTATGGAATTTTTTGATAGTTTATGATTTTTCAAAAATTTGTTTAGATTTCTAAACTTGTTTTTCATTTTTTTGTAGTTTACAGTATCTTTCATTCCATCTTTCAATAGTTTTCTTAAATAATTTTAGAACTTTTCAGTATATTTAGAAAGTTCCGCCGACTTTAATTTTTCGAAAATTAAATGAAACACACTAATAACTTTGTTTAACTTTGTATAACACGAAAAGTTATTAGTGTTTCATTTATATTCAACATGTATAACGAAGTAGAAGCCTTCAACATCAACAACATTTTCGAAATTTTTTTAAAGCGTTTAAGAATTTTCCTGATGTTTTATTTGTAGATTTCTTTTAACATTCCAGAATATTTATTCAATTTTTCATGAATTCCAGAAATTTCCTCAATTTATTTTGTTCTACTTTTTAATAAATCTTCATTTGTCTTTTATTAGAAAGAAAAATAGATTTAATTATTTGAGACATTCCGCTGTTTTTCTTTTAATTTTTCAATTGTTTTCGTTTTCTCATTTCATTTCTTTGCAACATTTTTACCATTTTTTGAGCAAATCTTCATTTGTGTTTTATTACAAAATTTTCAATCATTTAATTTTTTTGTAGGGTTTCAATTGTTCAATTATTATATTTTTTTTGAAAAATTTCAATTTTTGTTTTTTTGAATATTTTTAATTGTTTTTAAAACTTAAAAAAAAATTCACAGGTTTTCTTTTTCCTTCTTGGCAAATTTTCAATTGTTTATTTGTTATAAATTTCTTTAAAAAAATCAATTGTTTTCTTGGGAAATTTAATTGTTTTGTTTGCCATTTTGTTTATCTGTAAAATTTTGATTATCTTTATAAGAAATTGTTTAAATTAATTTTAAAATGCTTCAATTGTTTTTTATTTCTTTGTAAAATCCTAACATTTTTTTTAAGCAAATTTCAATTTTCCACTCTGATTGTTTTAAAGCATTTGTTTTAATATCAATTGTTTTTAAGTAAATTTTTAGGTGTTTTAAAGAATATTTTCAATTATTTTTGAGAATATTAAAAAAAACATTTTCAACTGGTTTTTCTTTGTTTGAAGAAATTTCAATTATTTTGTATTGTAAAGTTTCAGATGTTTTAAGCTAATTTTATTTAAAAAAATCTTCATTTGTCTTTTATAAGAAAGAAAGAAAGAAGACTGCGTTTCTTAACAATTTTAACTTTTTTTCTTTTAAGAAAATGGCTTAAATTAAATTTTAAAATAAGTTTTTTTGTGCAAATTCTAACTTGTTTTATTTCTATTTCTAATTGTTTAGAAGAATTTCTTTTAATTTCAATTGATTTCAAGTAAATTTTTAGGTGTTTTGAAGAATATTTTCAACAAGTTTTGTGGATATTTAAAACTGCATCAACTATTTTTAAATTATTATTATTATTTTTTTTAATAACTTTCAACTGTTTTTTTTTTTAATCAATTGTTCTTTTCTTGAGAAATTTTCACTGCTTATCAAATTTTATTAGCAAATATCAATGATTTTATTTTGTAAATTTAAATTTTTTAGAAAGAAACTTGTTTTTGTTAGGTTTTTTGATTGATTTTCAATTGCTTTTTTAACAAATTTTCAACTTTTATTTAAAATCCAATTGTTTCTTCTTTAAGAAAACTTCACTGTTATTTTTTTTTTCTTCATTTTCAATTGTTTTTCAAATGTAGATTGTTTAGGAAATATAAATTGTTTGTATTTTAGTCTATTTTTGTATAATTTTCTCAACAAATTCCTTTGTTTTTCCTTTAAAATCATAAATTTTCTTGAAAGAAAATCGTTTAAATAAAATTTTTAAATATTTTAAACTGTTTTATTCCTTACAGTATTTCAATTGATTGCTTTTTGTAAAATTCTATTTCAATTTCTTTTTTTAAGTTCCAATTTTTCACTCAATTATTTTAAAGCATTTCTTTAAATTAAATTTAATTGTTTATTCATAACTTAAAAAATTGCTTAAAAACAATTGAATTTAATTGACATGTACATCCTCATTTTGTTTACATGTCAATTAAATTCAATTGTTTTTAAGCAAATTTCAAAGTGTTTATAAAAATATTTTCAACTATTATTGAGCATTTTAAAACTACAATTTCAACTGTTTTGTTGAGAAATTTCAATTGTTTTTTAATGCAAATATTTCGGCTGTTTTAAGTATTTTCTTGTTGTTTTATCTGATATTTAATTATTTTTTGGAAAAAAAAATAATTTTTTACCTAAAATTCCATTTGTTTTTAATGGCAACTATTTCTACATTAACATTTTTTTCCATCAACTGTATTTAAACAATTGTTTTAAATTGTTTCTTAACAAATACAACTGTTTTTTCCTTGAAAAATTATTCCTGTTTTTTTTTTAAATTTCCAATTGTTAACGGTTTTAAGTAAATGTCAATTGTTTCAGGACACTTTTGAATTGTTTCTGTTTTGTTTTTATTATAAAAGTCCAACCATTTGCACATGTTAAACTTTTCTTCTTTTTCTTAAAATCGTCAAATTTAAAATTTCTTTTGTTTTCTATTTCAGATTTTTAGTAATTTTCATTTCGAATTTTGACGTTTCAATTTTTTTCAACATTTATTTTTTTTCGTAGTTCTAGAATTTTCCAGCATTTTATTTCAAAAATTACAGGAATTATTTGCAAATTTTTAACTGCTTCTTTAAGTTTTTACTTACTACTTTCAATGATTTCTTGGCAAATTTGCAACTGTTTTTTTAAATCAATTGTTTCTACCTTGAGAAATTGTCCCTGGTTTTTTGTTTGTTTTAATTTCCAATTGTTAAATGTTTTAAGTAAATGTCAATTATTTCAGAACTGTTTGGTTAATGAACTTTTCAATTGTTTTTGTTTCATTAATTTTTTTCAACACTCATTTTTTGTAGTTCTAAAATTTTTCAGCATTTTCTTTCACAAATAACAAGATTTTTTTAATGAAATTTAAAAAATGCAAATTTTAAGCTACTTTTTATTTAAAGTTTTCTTTTACTACTTTTAATTGTTTCTTAGCAAATTTCAAACATGTTTTGAATCAATTGTTTAGTCTTCGAGAAATTTTCACTATTTTTTATTTTCAATTGTTTTTTAAATTAAAATTTTTTTTAACAAATCTTAATTGATGTTTTAAATTGAAATTCAAACTATTTTAAACTGTTATTTAAGGGTTTTTTGACTGTTTTTCTGTACAATTTTCAGTTTTTTTTTTTGCAAAAATTAAATTTCACTTAAATTAAATTTTCAAGTTTTTTTAAAAAAAATTCATTTTTTTCTTTTTCTTGTAAAGTTCTAACTATTTGGGAGTTAGTTTTTTTTGTAAATTTCAATTTTCTACCCTAATTGTTGTGTTTTTAAGTGTTTTTGAGAATATTTTCAACTATTTTTGAGGTGATTCCTTTAATATTCACTATTTTATATTTTCAATTGTTTTTTAAATGTAGTTTTTCTAAAAAAATGATTTTTATAAATTGAAATTCAAACTATTTAGTACATTTTATTAAAGTGTTATTTAATAGGTTTTTTGATTTCACTTAAAGTAAATTGATTTAATTTTATTTTGAAATGTTTCAATGTTTTTTAAACGAAATTTCAATTTGTTTCTTTTTCTTGTAAAATTCTAACTAGTTTTCAGATTTTCTTATTATTTTTGTAAATTTCAATTTTCTACTCTGTTTACAAAATTTCAAATTCCAAATATAAATATGTATATTCATGGATTTGTCAGAAGATAATTTAAAAAAATGACAAAATATGATAAGCAAAGTAGGTATTTACAATTGTTTTTAAGTTAATTTTTAATTGTTTTTCAGAAAATATTCAACTATTTTTGAACTGATTCCTTTAAGCAATTTTTTTCTTTGGTTTATTTTTTCTATAATTTTCTTTAAGAAAGTTTTAACTGAGCTAATTTTAAATTGTCTATTTTTAAAAAAGTTCTTTTCAAGATTTATTAATCTTAAACTGTTTATTTTTGCTACAATCAATTGTTTTGATTTTATCCTAAAAAGATTGAATTATTTCTTATTTTAGAAATGTTGAACTGCTTTTCTTTTAATTTTTCAATTGTTTTGTTTCTTCTTTTCTCATTTCACTTCTTTGTAAAATTTCTACTACGAATTTTT
This sequence comes from Ontholestes murinus, assembly GCA_963969525.1. NCBI lineage: Eukaryota > Metazoa > Arthropoda > Insecta > Coleoptera > Staphylinidae > Ontholestes > Ontholestes murinus. The sequence goes on from OZ018388.1 coordinate 81,862,346, forward strand.
GTGCTAGTTTAAACGTTTTTTTCTTATCGAGAAAATATCAATTGATTTTTTTGATCAAAAATTGAATTGTTTTGTGATGTTAAAAAGTTTTTAGCAGTTTTTTCTTCTCTTGCTAATTCTCAATTATTACTTTTTTAACTGTTTTAAATGTTTTAAAGGTTTTTTTTTGTAACAGGTTTTCAATTGTATCTTTTTTAATCAATTGTTTCTTCTTTTAAAAATATGTCAGCATTTTCTACAAATCCCAAGAACTTTTTTAAACAAGTTTAGAATTTCCTCAGCATTTTTTTAAATGAAATTCCTAGAAACATTCTTGAAATCTAGAAAAATTCTTAAAATCTGAAAGAAAATGTTGGAAAATTCAATAACTTTTGAAGAAAACTTTTTAGAAAAAGATTTTATAATTCATTTGTTTTCATTGGTAGAATTTTAACAATTTTATTTCAATGCTAGTTAAGACATTTTTTAGAAAGCAAACCAATCGTTGCTTAGAAAATTCAACTTGATTTTAAATCATTTGTTTCTTCCTTAAGAAATTTTAACTGAATTTCTTTATTTTCAATTGTTTGTTTTGCAAAATTTTGAAATGTATTTTTTAGTAAATATCAGTTTTGTTTTAACTGTTTGAGGCAAAGTTCTAATTTTAGGTTTGTGGACTGCTTTTCAATTGTTTCTTAGAAGAAAATCCAATTTTATTTAAAACCAATTGTTTCTTGTTTGAGAAAACTTCACTTTTTTTTTTATTTTCAATTGTTTTTCAAATGCAGATTGCTTAGAAAATATCGGTTATTTGTATTTTAGATTTTTGACAAATTTTTTGAAACAGAATTGAAAAAAAAATTCTTTTTTCCAGCAAAATTATCATTTCACTTTACAGAAAATCGATTAAATTGAATTTGAAAAAATTTTAAACTGTTTTATTGCTAACAAAATTTTAATTGATTCTAAAATTCTATTTCAATAAAATTTGTTTTTTTTTGGTAAATTTCAATTTTTCACACTAATTATTTTGAGATTTTAATTTCAATTTTCAAATTATTTAAATTATATTTTAGAATGTTTTTTGCAATTGTTTTCTTTTTCTTGTAAAGTTCTAAATAATTGGGAGCTTAAACTTTTCTTATTTTTTTGTTGTTGTTGTAAATTTCAATTTTCTACTTGTTTTTCAATTGTTTCGAAAATTTCAATTGTGTTTAAGTGAATTTTTAAATGTTTGAGAATATTTTCAACTATTTTTGAATTATTCCTTTTTGTTTAGTTAATTTTTCTACGTGCTTTAAGAAATCAGATATAAGAAAAACAGTGGAATATTTAATAATCAATCCAATATACTAAGATTTGAAGATTTTAGAAAAATCAGTTAAAAAACATTATTATTATCAGTATTGAAAAATAGTAGAAAAATTTTTCAATACTGATAATAATAATGTTTTTTAACTGATTTTTCTAAAATCTTCAAATCTTAGAATATTGGATTGATTATTAAATATCCCACTGTTTTTCTTTTAATTTTTCAGATGTTAAATTTAATTTCATAGTAAAATTTCATAAACCTTTATTTATTTTTTGTAGAAATTTTCAATAATTTCTTCTTCGTCATTTTTCAATTGTCTATTTTTGTAATCTTTCAATAGTTTCAACTGTTTTTCTCTTTATGTGGCCATTCAGAGTGTGGATAATCAGAATATTTGAAATTGAAATAATTTTAAACGTTTTTAAAAGGCCATTTAACTTTTTTTTATTTTCAACGGGTTTTTTTCTTGAGAAAATTGACTATAATTGTTCTTAAAAAAAATAACTGTTTTCGTAGGAGATTTAAAATGTTTTTTTTGTGAAAAGTGTTGATTATCTTAATAATAAATTGTTTAAATGAATTATAAAATGTTTCAAGTGTTTTTTTTTTTGTAAAATCCTAAAAAAAAATTTTGACAAATTTTAATTTTCCACACTAAATCTTTTGAAGCATTTGATTTAATTTCAATTGTTTTTATACAAATTTTTAGGTGTTTTAATGAATGTTTTGGACATTTTTAAAACTGTGTCTTTTCTAAACATTATCAACTGTTTTTTTATAAGAAATGAAAAAATGTTTTTTTTTCCCAAAAATTTTCAACTGATTTTTAATTTGTTTTTTGCTAAAAATTCAATTAAAATTTTAGCAAAATTTAATTTATTGTTATTGCCAAAAAGAATTTTCAACAATTTTTCCATATTTTCAATCATTCCTTAGCTAATTTTTAACTCTTTTTTTTTAATCAATTATTTCTTCCTTGAGAAATTTTCACTCTTTCCTTTTTTTTAAATTTTCAATGTTTATTTTTTTAGCAAATATCAATGGTTTTATTGTATAACTTTAAGTATTGTTGTTTCAGGTTTTTCGACTACTTTTCAATTGTTTCTTAATAAATTTTCAATTGTTTAAAGTAAATTTCAAATTGTTTTTGTTTCAGATTTTTCGATTGCTTTTGTTTCTCAACAAATTTTCAACTGTTTTTTATCAATTGTTTCTTTCTTGAGAAATTTGCACTGTTTTTATTTAAATTTCAATTGTTTTAAGCGAATAAATTAAATAAATATATTAAAAAAAAGAAACTTACGCATCATAAGGTCTGTTTCCATACAAGTGGGCGAAACTGTTGATGCACCACGTGCAATGAACGACGATGATGTACTTGTACATCGTCATTCGGAAAAATGCGACCTTCAGTGATTCCCCGAAGAAGTACATCGGCACAAACATGCTCACACCAACGGTACAGAAAAGTACGATCCAATAATAATACCTAAAAGAACATTCCGATGAATTATAAAGATTATAAATAAAACTCTTGGCCAAAAAAAAAAACACTTGTTATGTTCCATACAACTGTTTTTTCTTCGCCAAAATTATCTGGTTTCATCAAGATCTATCAACTATATTATAAATAAACACAAAAATTCTTTACTTGTGCTGGAACATTACTATCGGATCCGATTCCAAATCGCTAAGATCGATCATATCCTTTTTCGCCTTTAAACTTTCGTGCTTCCTCACCATCAACCATCCCATGTGACTAAAGAAGAAACCTACAATTTAAATAGTAATAAAAATATCCATATACTAAGATTAGATTAAATTGACCTCGTTTAGCGTTATGTGGATCCGCATCAGTTTCCGTATACTTGTGATGCATCCTGTGATCCCTCACCCAAATATAGATGCTGTTTTGATAACTGGAAGAGGCTAAAAACATCAGTATGAGTTTACCCAAAGTCGTCGCCTTGTAAGAACGATGGCTCCATAAGCGATGAGCGCCTGCAGTTACTCCAAAACCGCAAAAGATCGTGCCCGTTTTCACTAAATCCCAAAAATACATTAATTAATAAATATGCGATCAATTATTCCTTCGACTCACTGAAAAATTCACTGGACGCTTTCGTCTCCTTCCTCAAGAACATCCCGTAAATCGCCCCCGCGTGTATCAAAGCCAGCAGCATAACATTGGGCCAGTAAATGTTCCATTTGTATTTCGGCTCCTCGTGTTGCTTGAGTCCAACTGAATTCACGTTTAAATCGTATTTCATTACTGGCACTTTCGAAAAAAATTACGTTCTGATTTATATATATAAAGTTTTGACTTTTGATAGCAGCGTTGCGTCTTATATACACAATAAGGTTCAATACCCATGAATATTTATAGAGGTTTACATTAATCACATTAGGTCGTGAAAGTAGCCTTTATTCTATTCAAAAATATAAATAAAACTATAAATATTGATCGAAAAAATTTATGATTAAAATAAAATGTGCATTATAGATAATTTATTATTATTATTACCCTTAGAAATTGTGAAAAATTTGTCGTACGCCTTTATGATTGTTATGATCTCAATGATTTTCAAAGCGAACATTTGATGTCTACGATATTGTCTGAGGTCGAAGGTGACGCAATACGTAACGTTTCCTCCTGAATAATTTGAATTCAATTAAATTTTCGCCAACTAATCGACAAGTATTTTCATGCTAATTACGAGAATTATTCTAAAGATTATGGAATATTCACAAGTAATACCATAAGTGATGGCAATTTACTCGAATAAATTTTCCTGTTTTAGAAATTTCTCTTTTTGTTTTCCATATATTTTGAATTAATTTGAATTATTTTTGAAAGAGTTTTAGGTTTTAACAATAATTATTCTTTTTTGAATTTTTTAGCTCTTCTTCTTATAGATTTTATGTATTTTCTAGAAATGTTTGCAAAGAATGTGGAATTTTCTTTTAGAAACAATTTTTTGCTATATTTTATTGGAATTTTTTTAGTTTTATTTTAGTAGCATATTCCAAAATTTTCTCTTTTAAATTAGAAGAATTGTTTTTGAAGTTCTAGAATTTCATATTTCTAGCTACGAATTTGCTACAAACTTATATTCCCAATTGAAACATTTTTTTAGAAATTTTCTTTTAGGCTCAGAGAATTTTTGATTTATTTTATCAGAACATTCCATAATTTCATTTCTAATTTTTGGAAAACACTATCTCTAGAATTTTCTAACATTTTCCTTCAAATTTCAAAAAATTTCTAACAATTGTTAAAGATCTCACAAATTTTCTTAAATTTTTTTCAAAAATCTTTCCTGTCTCTTTCTCCTCTAAATTGGAAGAATCTTTTTGGAGGGTGCCTAGAATTTTCCATTAAATTTATTTTATATATCTGGAATTTTCTTGAAATTTTTTTTAAGGTTTTTCAAAATTTTCTTATCCAGATTCCTTGAATTTTCTTAGAACGACGTTTCTTCATAATTTCTTACAGATTTTTTATAATAATAATAACATTATTCAAAACAGAAACAATACAGAATGCAAAATGTTATTATAGAATTTTATAGAAATTTCTTTTCCAAATTAGTAGAATGTTAATAATTCTGGAATTTTCGAGTATTTTTTTCTTTAGACTTACATTCTTTCACTATTTCTTAATTCATTTCATCCGAATTTTATAGCTTTATTATTCTATTTTGTCTAAATATGTCGTCGTTTTTATTTTTAATATTGTCTCGCATAGTTTAAGAAATTTCCAGTAAATTTTCCTCGAAATTTCTAAAATTTTACAATTCTGAAATTTTAAAAAAAAATTCTTCGAAGGATATAAATTTTCCAACATTTTCTCTTCCAGACTCATATAATTTTTCAGCGCCTTATTGAATTGTAATATCTGATGAAATACAATAAAAATGTATTTCATTAGAATATACCAGAATTTTCTCCTCCAAATTAAGAGAAATTCCTTGAAAGGTTATGAAATTTTCTATTCAATTTATTTTAGATTTCTGGAATTTCCTAGACATTTCTTTTCCAAAATGCTTGAATTTGTGGAATTTTAATATTCTAGAATTTACTAACTTTTTTTCAGATTTTTGAAATTGGTAAGATTTTCTTAAACTATCGTAGAATTTTCCACATGTTTTATTTAATTCTTCAGTTTTTATAGCATTTATGTCGGATTTTTAGAATTCGTCAAAAAAAGTTTCAACTAGATCTCTGAAATTTCGAAAATTTCTCTTCTAAATTGCAAAGAATTTTTTAGGGACAGCATTTCTTCTAGACTCCTAGAATTATTTAGCATTTCTTACGCCAATTTGTGACTTTTTTTCAAAAGTTCTAGAATAATTGGCCTTTTGGGTATTGAGTAAATATCGATAAATAAGTAAATAAATAACCACTTCCAAAATGTTTTTTAAGGATAGAATTTTCCAGAATATTTTTTCATATTTTATAATTTTAACATTCTAAAATTTCCAAAAATTCTCTTTCAAATTGTTTTTTCATGTATTTCTTCAGCTTTTGTTTCTTCCTTTTTTTTAGAATAATTCATAAGGGTTATGAATAGTTTTAAAATGATTGAATATTCTTAAATTTTCTTGTTAAGAATTCTGGAATTTTTCAGTTAGAATTTTGCAGCACCTCAGATTTTCTTAATATATTTTTTTTTTGATTTCATTAGTATATTTCAGAAACATGTGGAAAATTTATTTTATGGTTCTTAAAATTTCCAGTAATTTTTCAAACTATTTAGGTTTTGCAGCAATTTTTCATGCAAGTTTCTTATTCTAGTTATAAACATTTAATTTTTGATTTTTTCAGACTTTTGACAAGAGTCTAAGACTTGCAGCTTTTTCCAAAATTTTTCTTCAATTTAGTTAGAGAGTGTTAAGATTTGGTAAACATTTTCCTTTCTAATTTCTTTAGTGAATAATGAAGATTTTCCAGTCAATTCTGTTTTAGATTTTTAGAAGTTTTCCTTTAAAAATATGTCTGACGAGTGTAAAAACTTAAATGTTTATAACACAATAAAGAATCTATTCTATTTTAAAGTTATTTGAGTATTGTAGAATTTTCTAGCAATGTTTTTCTTATTTAAATATTGTTCAACACTTTTCCTAGAATTTCAAAAAATTACCAAATTGCGATATTTTTTGTATAGGTATTCTAGACTTTTTCATCTATTTTTTTTTCTTCCTTCCAGGTTTCTATAATCTGATAGACTTTTGCTTTAATTTAATTTTTAAAGTTAGAGATTTATCAAAACAGAACGCAGAATTATATTCTCTCTGTCATATTAAAGAAGAAGGTAGATATATCATTTATTTGATCACTAAAGAAAATTATTTCGACAAACCCACTTTAGAATGTTTGTTTAATACATTGATAAATTTATAACAATTCTGTTTAGACAAAAACATCACTAAACTAGCAATTCCCAAATTAGGTTGTGGCCTAGACCAATTAGATTATAATTCAGTTAAAGCTATGATAAATTATATCTTCCAAAATTCTAAAATACAAATAAGCATCTATTTTGGTACACCAAAAATTGATGACGAAGTACCAGGCCCATCATCTTCGATAATTCAAAATCCTAGTTTAGTCCAGCAAAGAAAGTCATTTTTTGAGATTAAAACATATTGAATTTTTCAATTCAGTGAAAGGACTTATTAGAATTTTTTTTAATTTTTGAAAAAATCTATATTTTTTTTTAAACTTTAGAGCTTCCAATAAAATCTTCACAATTTAGAAAGCATGTTGAATTAAAAAATCTTGAAACGTAGAGAAAAAATTAGTGGAAATTTCTTGAATTCTTGAAAACGTGAGTCTAGCTTTTAGAAAAATAAATCCTAAAAATGTAGGGCCTCAAAAAAAGAGAAATTACTGAAAATTTCCTGAACTTCCTGAAGAAAAGTCTAGATTTCTACAAACAAATTATATAAAAAGTTCTAGAGCCTACAAAAAAAATCTTTGCAATTTAGAAGATAACCTTGAAATCTGGAGGAGGAGAAATTTCTGGAAATTTTCTAAACCCTTGGAAAAAAAGTCTAAATTTCAAAATTAAAATTTTCTAAAAATTCTAGAGCCTCCTAGAAATTTAGAAGACCAGTTGAAAAAATATCTTGAAATCGGGAAGAGAAATTGAAAATTCTTTTAAACTTTCTCGAAAATAAGAAAAGAAAAAGGGACAAATTTTCTAAAAAAAAAAACTAGATCTAAAATGTTGAATTTTAGAAGAGAAGCGATTGCTCAAATTTACCTAAATTCTCGAAAAGAAGACGAATTAAAAAACATTTAGAGCCTGAAAAAATTTTTCGCAATTTATAAGAAAAGTTGAAAAAAAAATAATTTTGGGAAGAAGTTATTAGCCATTTTCTAAACTCTTAAATTTTTAGAAAAAAAAAATTATAGAAAATCCTAATGCCTCATAGAAAGTCTTTGCAATTTAAAAGAAGACTTCAAAAAAACTCTTGAACTCTAGAGAATAATCATAATGATGGTTGCGACCGTTACTATGTGGTAATTCATAATGAACAATGAATAAAACGCTTACTATGTTTTTAACCACTATAATTTAATATAATATATAAATATATTACAATTTGTACGACTTAAGTTTCGACTTTTGACGGTCATTATCACTTGATAATGACCGTCAAAAGTCGAAACTTAAGTCGTACAAATTGTAATATATTTATATATTATAATAAATTATAGTGGTTAAAAACATAGTAAGCGTTTTATTCATTGTTCTAGAGAATAAATTGCTAGAAATTTCCTAAACCCTCGAGAAAATAATCTAGATTTCCAAAAGAAAATTCTAAAAATTTTCTCAAAGAAAATCTTTGCGATTTAGAAGACAAGTTGAAAAAATCTTGAAATGTGGAGAAGGAATTACTAGAAATTTCGTCAACTCTCGAAAAAAGGTCTAGATTTTTAAAAACAAATTTTTGCAATTTACTGGAAATTTTCTGAATTCTACAAAAAATACATACATTTCTTTTAATGTTTTTTTATTCTAAAAACTTCTCAATTTAAAAAACAGCTTGAAAATAAACAATCTTGATATCTGGAGAAATGACTGAAAAGAGTCTAGATTCCTAGGAACAGATTTTCTAGAAAAATCTATAGCCTCCAAATCTGAATAAAAGTTACTGGAAATTTCTCGAAAAAAGTTTAAAGTTCTGGAAATGATTTTTTTAGCCCTAAAGGAAATCTTTGCAATATTAAAATCTGGAAGAGAAATTACTGGAAACAGCCTCAAAGAAAATTCTATAAATATTGAAACGGACTTTCTAAAAAAAACTCCCGAATAAGACCTTTGCTAAAAATTCTGGAAATATAAAGAAGAAATTACTGTAAACTTTTAGAATCCTCTAAAAAAGTTCTAAAAATCTACAAGGAAAACTTGTGAAAAATTCTAGAATCCTCGATCAAATTTTTTTTTAAAGGAAGATGCTAAAAACGGAAAATATAGAGAAGAAATTCCTGAAACTTCCAGAAGCCTCTAAGTAAGTATAGAACAGAAATTTGGAAAAAAAAAATCCTAATATATTGTTAAGTTAAACAAAATCTTGAAAGAACTTTCTGAAAAATCTAGAACTCTCGAATAAAATCTTTGCTAAAAATTAACTTTTTTCTTTTGCCATTTGTTTTTTTATTTGCTTTTCTATTCGTACTCATTTCCGTTAATTGTTAACCTTCGGTATCCTATTCTTACTCTCTTTTCTTTTGTTTTTCCTTCTCTTACTATTTCTCTAAATTTTGTACAAATTTGTCTTCATTATTTATGTATTCATCTTGGACCCTCTTAGATTTGCTTTACCTCTCATTTGTTCTTTGTTTCCCATGTCCCAACTTTGACTCGTATTATTTGTTTTTCTCTGTTTAATGTGAAATTGTCGACTTCCTTCTGTTTATGTTTATGTTTATTAATCTTTAGCTTTCATTCCAAAAAAATAAATACATATGAATATACACAAATATAAGCCTGTTATTATGATATTATTTTTTATTCATTTACTGTTCTTACTTTTCCACTTTGTTTCCAGGTTGTCGATTCTTTTTAACATCTCTTGCTTTTCTAGCTCACACTTCTCTTCTTTATTATTAATTTATTTCTTTAGTTTTCTGATCTCTTCTTTTAGTTCTTCTGAGTTTTTGCCATTTCTCTCATCAAGTCTTTAAACATGCTCTTTAGTTCCTCAATTTCCACATCGTTCTTAGATCTATTTAGATTGGCCTTCTCCGTGAGTTTTGTACTTGTTTTCATCTTCATTTGATTTATTTTTGTATCCTGTTCTTTTTACAACGTTTTATTTTGCCGCTTCCATTCTTTTATCTTTTTCTATTCTCCATTGCTTATTTGGAAACCTTGGATCCATATTCAGGGCTGTCGATATCTCTTTCTCTTTTTGTACTCATTTGTTTCTTTATTTTCTACTTCTTTTTAGTTTTATATATGTTAACACTACTAATTTACTTTTTTATGGACTTTTGCATGTACGTGGTTCGCGGTTTAAGGTTCCTATGAACTGAACAGAAGATTATTATCGAATTAATATATATTTACCTCTCCCGAATAATATTATTACAGATCTGCAATACAGATTTAATAAAGACACGATGAATTTGTTCGATTTTAACACAATAATACCAAGTGTTTTATTGACAACAAACTGACGAAGATTTAGATATCACTTTAAAATCTCTTTTTTGAATAAATTTAGTAACAAAATTCTGTTTCAAATTTTACAGAATATTTTATTATGTTTTTATATGTCCTATATTTTTTTCGAGTGTGATATAATTTTGTTTTTATTTAAAAATAATAGAATTATATTTTATTATTATATAATGGTTCTCATTCTTTTATTTTGTAATATTTTCAGTAATCCCCCATTTGCTAGTTATAGTTTAGTTCCTGTAAAGTGGAAATGTGGCAGTATAATAGTATTATATACGTTTTTTTGGCATTTTGCGACGTATAATAACTACTACGCTTCAGTAAACCAATTTTTGTTTCCTATTTTTTACAGATGTAGTCTATATGTTTTTTGGAGTTTAGTCGTTTGTCTAACAGAAGTCCCAGATATTTTATAGATGTTAGATAAAGTATGGGACAGTTATTAAATTTGATGTTAATGTTGTTTTTGTCAGAAAGATCTTTATAATTATCATTGCTTTTGTTTTAGCACAATTTTCTTCTAACCATGTTTATATTAATCAGATCATCACTTATATGCTTTGTAGCTTCTTCTATATATTCTGATGTTGCATATATGATATTATCATTTGCAAATAAGTGGTATCTACAGTGTATATCATTCATGTGCAATACAAAAAGTAAAGGTCCTAAGGTGCTACCCTGAGGTACCCCTTTTTCAATAGGTAGAATATCTGAAAATTTATCTCCAATTTTTATTCATTGGATTCTGTCGTTTAGGTAACTAGTAAATAAGTCTAGTACTGTATCTTCTACTCCATAATGTTTAAGTTTTAATATCAATCGGTATCTGTCAATTGTTTCAAATACTCTCTTGAAATCCAAGAAAACAATTTTTGTTTTTTTGTTTGTCATATCTCCATACCGTTTTTCAATTAACTCACCAGATACTGAAGTACCGTTTCACAGTTATAATCTTGCCTGAATTCTGACTGTTGTTCAATTAATATGTTTTGTTTAATGACATGAACTAAAATTTGCATTTTCAAGTATTTTCGATATAGTTGATATTGTATTAATGGGTCTGAAATCTTCCACTTTAATATTATTTTGTACTTATTTTATTGGGATAATTATTTACAAAAATTATTACAAAATTTATAATATAAAATATGTAAATATACTCAACATTTTATTCGAAAAGAGGACGGATGGAGTTCTCTTCATCGAAAGTTCTTCCACAAACCAATGATTCTATACCAATAATATTGCTCCAGAACACTTTCTGTAGTATGATTTTATATTTTTAATGCTTGTAGAAATAAATATCTATCTGTGAAAAATCAATAGTAATGTAATACGTGTTATTTATCAACCGTTAGCTATCATCTGTTATTTGTTAACTGTCAACTGTCATTTGTCATCGATCTTATGTTATAAGCAGATAAAAATTTAAAGCAACAGTGCTAAATAAAGTTTATTATTATTATTATTATAAAAATAAACATCCGTCATAGATCAACTGTCAACTGACAACGATCATCAACTGTCTTATTTTATATATAGAGAAATTATTTTAAAAAAAAACATATACAGGGTGAGTTTTTTTCGATGTTCTCTATGGGGATCTCGGAAACTGTAAGAGATAGAGAAACAGTTAAATAGGGAAAGAAATGTAGATTTACGAGACGAATAAAATTCCACCATCAAAGTTTTCAAAACAGTCAAGGGTAACTAGATATTTTGAAAAAAGTAAAAAGTGTCAATTTTTTCAAATCAATATATCTCGGTTATTATAACAGATAGAATAAAAAACAAAGTTTTAGATAATTTTATGCAGATTAATAAAATATGCTCAGAAAATTTGTATCGACATTATTTTCTGAGGTATGACGCAAACTTACATTTTGTTTTTAATGGAAACCATAGCTATGGCTATGGCCTCATTCGATTGATTATTTTTTCTCTTTAATCCAATATCACATATGACTTGGTTATTTCTATAAATAAGTGAGTTATAGTCATTTTAAATTTTATTATAAATTCAAAAATAGTAAAACAATTTAAGTTGTTTATAATAACAGCATTATTGTAATTATTAGTTTTACAGAGATAAACAAAAATGAATAAACTGCTGTGTGGTCAAGGCATTTTAATATGTAAATTAAATTAAATATTAATTGACAGTTGACAGTTGATTGATATTTATATTTATGTACATGTTAACATTTTCACGAGATAAATAACAAACAACAATTGACAGTTAATAAATGACTGATTGATCTATAACAAATGCTAATGCTTTTTATATATTTTATCTATTTATTACATGCGATAAATAACAAATGACAGTTTTTTTTACCTAGGCAATGCCATTCGGTCACATCCGTCTCTAATTATAAGTCTAGTGTAATTTAAGTTGCATTAGGTTAATGTATTTATAGCTAATTATGCGAGATGAATGATTAGACAGTGACACACAGATAGGATAAGGGTTGTCGATGAGAGCCGTCATGACATTATGGGTTTAAAACTAACAGGAGGGGGCTCATGGAGTTACATAACAGTAGAGACTGGAGGCGTTAATGATGTGAAATTTATAATAAATTTTAATTTTGGCATTTTTAATAAATTCGTATATCGCGTTATACACATTCAGATTTTTAAGACTAAGTAAATGGGTCATATTGACAGGAAGGTTAACAATGTGTTTTAAATCATCGTAGAGTTTTAACCTGTTTACAGCATTTAAATCGAATTCAAAAAATATATGGTTAATATCGCCCAAATTACCACAGATACAAAATGGATCTTCTTTTAACATAATTTTGTATAGATGTTTAGGAAATTTTCCGTGATTGAATTTAAGACGAGTAATGGTTGATGATAGCAGTCGTGGAATTGTATGTTTTGATATGTGAGGGATACATTTAGGAAGTGTAGGATGAATAAGTTTGTAATACGTGTGTGGGGCAGAAATCCAATATTCTTCAAAATCAATCCATAGGGAAGATTTTAATTCTTTATTTAGGTCCTCGGCAGGGATCTTGATATTAGTTATTTCGGATCCACTAGTTGAATTGGCATCCAACTTTGCTAACATATCCGCTCTTTTATTCCCTTCAATTTTGGAACGTCCTCTTGGCCAGATAAAGTTTATTTCACAATTATTATCCTGTATATTTTTAATCAGTTGACGAATTCTATTTATTCCGTGGTGTTCGCAGGGTTTACTACGCTGAGATATAATGGATCTGAGAACAGCTTTTGAATCAGTTATTATGATAATTTTGTCGATATCTAATTGTAAATTCCAATGCTCTAACAATTGCCACCGCTTCTGCCGTATATATAGAGCATAGACTAGGTATAGTTCCAGAATGTTCGATGTTATATAAGGGTATATAATACCCATAACCTACACCATTTTCGAGTTTTGATCCGTCGGTATATATTTGGACACTATTTCAGATTTTAAGTAGTTATTTAGGATTAAAGAATTGATTTTGTGATAATTACAATAGGTAGGAAATGGAATGATATTTAGTAAGTGATTATCAAAACTGTTTAAGAAATGACTGGGTTTAGGACTAGTATATATTTGTGTGAAACTTGAAGTTTTGGTAAATCCTATTGATAATGGAGGGTCGTTTCTTTTGCTCCAATAGGCGTTCGTCAGTACTTCGATGTTTAAGGAAGTGATTGGTGTTAAAATATGTGTTTTTTCAGTTGCCCTATACTTGATAATAGCTTTTTTGCCAGGTATACACTTCTCAACTCAGTGGAGGTTTTACGCATTCAGCTAATATCGTTGGTGAAGATTTCATTGCCCCGATAGCAATTCTAAGGGCTTTGTACTGTATTCTATCAATTTTCTGCATTACATGCTGATCCATAAAGGGTTGACCCATAATCAAGGAACGAATAAAACTGCGATAGAACAAGATTGCCAGCGCTGGTTCTGCACCCCACCAAGTTTTTCAAGTTATTCTAATTATATTTAACCTCTTTTCACACTTTCCCATAATGTATTTGATGTGTGCTTGCCATGTCAGTTTTATACCCAAGATCAATCCAAGGTATTTTACTTCCCGAGCTATAGGCAGATTCAGACCACAGATCTTGGTGTGTGTTCTACTACTTGGATGATGTATGGAGAAGAATACAATATTGGATTTTTTATCAGAGATGACGAAACCATTATTATTACACCACTCTTTTAATCTATATACAATATGACGGCACTTCTGGAAAGCCTGTGATATGTTTTTGCAAGATGTATGAAATACAAAATCGTCAGCATATTGCACACATTTAATGTCTGGTGGAAAAATCTCATGAACATCCGCGGTGAAAACGTTAAATAATAAGGGCAAAACTGACCCGTCTGGTACTCCAGAGGAAGTTATTCTGGGACCTACTTTCTGTCCAGTAACATTGTCGAAGATATAAACATTTCAGTTTATGTATAATGCTGAAATATTTATAGCAACTTTTTCGGGTATTCTCATACGAACCATTTTTTCTTCGAGAATATTGAGATCGATTGCATCATATGCTCCTTCTAAATCCGCAAAGAAACAGGGGTGGTAGTAATTTCTTGAAGATGAGTTTTGAATGTTAGTGACCAGATCTACAAGTGCGTCGGCGGTACCGGGACTTCTTCGAAATACATATTGTCTGCTGGGTAATTTATTATTATGTTCGAGCCACCATTCCAACCTTAATTTAATAAGTCTTTTAAACGTCTTGACAATGCAAGACAGTAATGATATAGGACGATATGAGGCTGGGGAGAATTTATCTTTGTCAGGTTTTAGTATAGGAATTATTACGATTTCTTTAAGTTCTTGAAAATGTTTCATATCTATCCACCATTGATTGAAAACATCTAGGAGGTATTTTTTTCCATTTTCCGGAAAGTTTTGGATCATTGAATGGGTGATTCCATCTATGCCGGAAGATGTTGAGTTGACATTTTTAAGGACAATATCTAATTCATTTAAAGTAAATGGATTGGTTAAGAAATGGGATACATTTTTATTAGTAGTACGTGGTTGGGATGGTACAGATTGGGCTATAAAGTGGTCTAGGATGTTAGTTGATATATGGGAAGAAATATTTCTGTTTATTAATATATTTCCCGCTAATCATTTTAACTTGATTCCATATCGTTGATATAGGAGATGTTTTGTTGATGCCATTACAAAATTGTTTCCAGCTGTCTTTAGCTTTCATTTTTAAAAGTTTCTTAGTCTCCGCGAAAGCTTTTTGAGCTTTAAAATAGTTTTCCAAAGTTCCATGGGATTTATACAGTTTTAGCGCCTCTTTTCTTGAAATGATAGCTTGTGTACAATCACTGTCCCACCAAGGCGGGGTAGTTTACTTTATCACTGACTTAACTTCAGGAATGGATATGTTAGCACTTGTTTCTATAGCAGATAGAAGGATATTTGGCTCAATTTCATTTAATGAGGTGTTGCGTATTAATTCATTTACATGTTTTTTGAAGTTTGGCCAATCTGCCGGGTTTGTATTCCATTTACAAGTTGTTTTCTTTTTGGCCATAAATTCAAACTGAGTACTAATGGCAATTTGAATTACATAGTGGTCCGATCCTAGAGTATATTTGCAGATGGTCCAAAGAATGTTGGTACTAAGGTAAGGAGAGGAAAGTGTTAGGTCTATAGCCGACTTATTTTGGTTAGGGGTAGATAACCTGGTTTCACAGCCATTATTTAAAAGAATTAAATTTGTCTCATCTAACAAATCGACTATAATTGAACCTCGGTTGTCTTGGGAAGATGATATAGGATGATGGGCATTAAAATCACCACCGACTATACATGAATGTTTATTGGGGTTAATAATCTCTAGCCAATCTTCTATGGTGTACATATAATTTGGTTGATATAATATGTACATCTTTATTATTGAGTTGTATAGTGATACCACAATGTTCCATTTTACATCGCGCAGTGTATACGATTGGGATTTCCCTGTAATGGATTCTGTTATGAATTAATATCATAACACCACCTTTGCCGTTATTACGGTCTTTTCGAATCGAGGAGTACCCATTAATATTGAATACACTATTTGGCTTCAGCCAAGTCTCTGAAATTAGAGCAATATCGACATTATCTTTATTAAGGTATTGAATTAGACTTTATTTATTTGCTAGAACAAATTTAGCATTCCATTGGACTAACTTGATTTTCTGAGGCGCCATTTTGATTTATTATGTTAGTTAGTACGTCCACAATATTAATTTTAAGGTCAAATGGCAGTTAACAGTTGACAAATAATAAATAACAAATGACAAATGACAGTTATCTTATGTTGTTTTTTAATATTTCCTGGCACAGTTGATAAATGACTAGTGAAAACTAATCGTTCTTAGATGACAGTTAATCTCTGATAGATGTTTATGTTTTGTTTCTAACATTTTATTTATTTAGACGTATCTTAATTTGCTTTAATAGTTATTTTTGTAATTTAAGCTAGGTAACAAAAGTATAAAATAATAAACTATAATAAAATCTTCAGCTAAAGAAACAACCTGGATCCCTCAATACCGGTAGCCCGAGATGGAACATGGGGAAGAAGAAGCAATGCACATACTTTGTAAATTACTGTACAAATTTATAGTATACGAATAAAGAATTTCAATATAACTCGACCTAGATGCTCCTGTGGGGTGTACTTTCCTATCCCTGTTCTATATTTGCGATGCCTTTCATACGTGACCAGATAATTGACCTAAAAGCCATCATTAAAGAAGCAGTCGTGGATTTTTTTAGAAAGGATGTATTACTAACGGATCTCATTGATCTCATTGATTAAATTGTCATCAAGAACAGATATCACACTTGGAGAATGAAAATAATTCACTCAAAAAACGAATCGATCAACTCGCA
Source organism: Ontholestes murinus (assembly GCA_963969525.1). Taxonomy (NCBI): domain Eukaryota; kingdom Metazoa; phylum Arthropoda; class Insecta; order Coleoptera; family Staphylinidae; genus Ontholestes; species Ontholestes murinus. Next base: position 81,879,234 of record OZ018388.1, read on the forward strand.
ATAGCAACATTCGTAATAACGGATTAAAGGAAGATTTTAACAACAAATTAACTGAATAATTTTCATCAAGGTTAAACATTTATGAAAAAATTGAAAACATGTTCATCCCAGTGTAACAAATTAATTTTCATTTAAATTAATTACGTGCGAGGATATCTACGATATAATATATCAAATAAAATCGACTGATGGTATACATAGAACCATGATCAAACTATGCTGCCCACACATTATTCCTTACATCACACATATTGTGAACTGCTGCCTGGAACAATCAATTTTTCCTAAACAAGGGACTAAATCACCAGTTTTTGATTGATTTTCCTAAAACTTTTAAAGATCTTCGAACGATTTGCATTTTCCCGGTCCTCTCAAAAATCTTAGAACGTATCAACAAAGATCAAATAATGAAATTTCTTGAAAATAACTACCTGCTCCCTACTAATAAATCTGGATTTAGACCTAATTACAGCTGTCTCACTTCTTTACTTCATGTCATTGATGATATGTAGCCACAGACAGAGGTTTACTGACTTCCCTTATACTACTGATTATACTAAAGCATTCGATACCATTATACTATCGAGGCTTTTCAAAGGATACTACATATTTAATTGCAAGTTTCTTGCATGGTCGTACCCATTTAGTACGAATATTTATAAACTATAAAAAAGTTAACAATTAAGGTAATCAGTAATTATAATAATACATAATTTACATTTCTTAAACAAAGATGTTTAATGTTGCATAAATGATAGTATCATCTGCAAATAAGTGGTATCTACAGTGTTTTAAGCATGTCCCTATATCATTTACGTACAATACAGAATGCAAAGGTCCTAAGGTGCTACCCTGATGTACCCCAATTTCAATAGGAATATAGAATATCTAAAAATTTATCTCCAATTTTTACGTTTCACAGTTATAATCTTGCCTGAATTCTGACTGTTGTTCAATTAATATGTTTTGTTTAATTTGCATTTTCAAGTATTTTCGATATAGTTGGTATTGTATTAATGGGTCTGAAATCTTCCACTTTAATATTATTTTGTACTTATTTTATTGGGATAATTATTTATTTATTAATTATCCATAAAATGGTTCATGATGCTATTTTTGAGCGTATATCATATAAATTTTAAACTCTGATTTAAAAAAAATGTTGTTTTATAGTGATGTCCGTGCGAGTATAAAAGAAAATGCACTCTTTCTAGAACCAAAAGTTAATTGTTACCTGAATTTAGGCTTATATTATTAACACGAAGATACTAGTGATTTATGAGATCAGCGTAAGACGACAAAAATGTTTAAAATAATATTTTTAATGAATTTTGTCCAAACTACTGTTTTATACATAAGCAAAAAAATCCAAAAGTGAAAGTTTATAGATAAAAATAGTACTACTTTTGGGACAGTAAACATATATATATATTATGTCTGCACATTGAATAAAAATGTGAGATAATGTATTTTTTCTCATAGCCCTGATAAATAAATAATCATCATGTAAAATAAGTAATCTAATCTACACTTAAACAGTAAATATACATAAACCACAATACCTAATAACTTTTTTACTTTCCCTATATAATATATTCTATTGTTTTATTGAATCAGAATATCTGTGGGCGCTGTATCTCAAAAAACGAATGATCCTATTGAGATGAAACTTTAAATTCAAGGTTTAATCGTTAAAAACTGCAACTTAGAAGCTTTTGGTGAACATTCAAAGACCGGAGGTGTTTACTCGGGCCGATTTTTATTTCTTTCCGATATTTTTTTATTATGTAAAATATTACAAAATTATTCAAACAAAAGTTAAAGGGAATGAGAAACTGAACAAGTTTTATTAAAACATGTTTTTTTTTTAAATAAAATTCCTAACTTTCGAGAAGAAAAATGAAATTATTGACATTGTTTGCAAATTGTTAATATAATATTAATTATTGGATTGTATGAAAGGTATTGATTAGCGTAATCTACACCTTTCATATACTTATTATAATCCAAAATACTTTCGGGCTTTACTATTATATCTCCAATTTGTCTACTTATTTTCTCTGTTTCAATCATGGTAGCTTTATGTTTTGTACTTATCATTCTAACTTTCCTTTTATCTTTCCAAATGTGTATTGGTACATCTCCTATTCGGCGAAAAACATCTTGCACTCTCCGCAACTTTTAACTTTAAAGTGGTAAGGCTCTTCTACAGAATAATCACTATCTTTGTAGGTGTCCGAAATATCTGCACAACTTTCGGTTTCAGACAAATCATCGGCACATATTTCACCATTAATGGATTCACTTTCTGCATCCATGATAAAATTAAAGTGAAAAGTAAATTAATTTAAGGCATGCAAACTATTTGACGTTGGACAATAAACATGCGAAATAATAAAAAAGACGTACTACTATATCAACGGCTTCTCGGAAACAAAAATGGAATAACTTACAATTGACGTATTACTATGTCAACGGCTATTAAATTTAAAATTTAAAATACGTTGTATTACGTCAACGGCCAGCATTGTGTTAATTTCAATTATAATTATAAATATTCGTATAATAAGTATAATAAGTTCAAATAGATTCAAAAGGAAAAAAAAACAAAAACGAAAGCATGTAACAAGTACTTGTGTTTAAAATGGTGACCATTGGTCGCAACAAAAATTATGATCAATTCATTACCGAGAGAAATTACCATTTCCTCTGCAATAATCCAATAGATGTAACCCTAATGGTAGAAACCAGAACCACTAAACCCTTTTACATCAAAAAACTGGTCCTCAATCCAAATCCCATCTTCCATTCCTAACCAAAACATTGGCGGTGGTTCAATAGTAACAGTTAGGCCAGGAATTGAACTAGGGTAAACCAACCCTCCCAAAATAAATACATACAATGAATTAATGCCTGCACTGCACTTTTGAACTTGCATCTTTCACACTCCATCTTTTTCTTATTTACATCCATCACTCCTCCTCCATTGAAGACACAATCCTCACAAAGGCATCCTCATACGACCACGTTGTCATAATTGGGGATTTTAACATCAATAAAACAAAATCGAGACAGCTTTCCTCTTTTATATCAAACTCAAACTTTGTACGTATCCATACTCCTCCCACATTTATTATGTCCCAAAACTCCCGACATATTTTACATGTACAAGTAAAATCCAACACCTTCTCCAAAATGTTGTCCTAATCTCTGATCTTTGTTCAGACCATTTATCAATTTAATTTTTAATCCTACAACAACCTCCTATCCCAGACCCCCCAAAAGTTACAAAAAAATACATAACCCAATTTTAAAATCTTTATTTACGGACGAACAATTAATAGCAAATGTTTTTGCAGACCATTTTGACAGTGGCTACACAATGGCAGTTAATGACGTATTTGACAATGACTTTTTCAACACGGTAAACACGACAATTTTAAAAATACCCCCACTTCCCATACACCCGAAGATGATATAAAAGAGGAAGAATAAAATAATAGTAAATTCTAATAATTTGAAAAGGAACCTAGAAAAAACATTGGCACAGTAATGGCAAAAAAAAAACACCTAATAAATTAAAGAGAAATTTTTGCAAAATAAAGTAAGAAAACTGGTAAAAACTTTTTGCAATTTTTAAGAGAAATTGCTAGAAATTTATGAATCAAAATATTGCTTATTTTACTTTAAACATTTCATAGAAAATTCTATTAACTTAAAATTGAACATAAAAAAATTGTTAAAAAAGTCTATGAACCTAAAAAAAAAATTGGAAAAGAAGTGGCAAAAAAATTCCTAGTAAATTGAAGAGAAATTGTTTGAAATTTTTAAAAGGCAATTTAACTGGCAAAGTATAATTATTCAAAAGGGAACAGAAATCTGAAAAAAAAAATTGCCGAAGAATAAAAAAATGATGATTTGAAACATAACAGAAATTCAGTAATAATATTGCTTAAATAAGGTTTTAAAAATCTTGCATGCAATTGCTTTTTATTTGGATAAGAAACTGCTCAAAATTTCTAAAAAGTCTGGAAAGAATTGTTCAAATAATTTATAACCTTAAAGAAAAAACGGTGAAAATTAATAAATAGAAATATTAAGGAAAAATACTTGGAAATCATTAACAATTTGGAAGAGAAGAGATATCCGAAAATTCATTAGAAATCTAAATGAAATGGCTTAAAAAATCGCAACAAATTAAAACAAAATTTTTGGAAAAATCAAGAAATCTCTAGAAAGTTTTTGCAATTTGCAAAAATAATGGAAAAAAAATGCAGAAAAATTCTTAGAACTAATTTGGAAGAGAAGAGCAATTTCTGGAGAACCAAAAATTCAAAATTCCTGTTTGAAGAAACTTCTAGGAAATAGGGATTAAATTTGCGAGAAATATGGAAAAAGAGATAAAAAATGGCTTAAAATGCTAAATAAATTCTTAGAGAGTTTTCGAAATTTGAAAGAGAAATTCTAAAAATCCAGAATAAACATTGTTAGAAAAAAATTAAAATTCTTTTCTAAAAAAAATTCTATGAATCCAGTAATAATTGTGGAAGAATTCTAGAAACCCAAAAGGAAACTTGTAAGAGAAGTTGCTAGAAAATTCTTGCCAAAAAAGAGATATTGTAGAAATATTGAAAATAATTGCTGGAAAACTCTAGATATCTTGGGGAAAATTCTAACGATGTGGAAGACAGAAATTAAAAGAAAACTTTTGATAAATTCAAATAATCGAAAAGAAAGCTTGAAAGAAGAATTTCTAAAAAAATTCATAACAATTTCATTTTTAGAAAAACCAAAAAAAATTTATAAATTTTTAGAAATATTGGAAAAAAATTCTAAAAATTTTAAAGAGGAATAAAAATTGCTTTAAAATGCTAATCAAAATTAGAGACAAAAATATAAAATAATAATCTTGCAATTTTTAATTTTAAATTCTGAAGAAAGAAAATTCTAAAAATCTACAAAAAATGCTGAGAAATTCTTAACCAAATAAAGAGAAATTTCTGGAAATGTTTGCGAAGACATTTGCTTAAAATTTGTAGAAGTTTTGAAACAAATTGCTGAAAAATGTTTAAAATCTAGAATAATTTTTGAAGAAAAATTGCTACAAATTATTAAAAGAAATTTTAGCAATTTGGTATAGAAATAGCTGAAAAAATTGTCAAAAGAAGAAAAGAAATTGTTGAAAAATTTAGAACCAGCGATATAAATCTTCAAAACTTGTTAGATTAATTTTTTTTCAATTCTAGAAACCTTTAAAAGAAAAAAACTTCAAAAAACAAATAACAAATTTTTAAGAAAATGCTTGAAATATGGAAGAAAGTTCTTGGAAATATATTTAAACACTTAACTAACGCACTTACTATGTTTTAACCACTAAAAAATTATGTAATATATATACATATATTACAACGACTTAAGTTTCGACGGTTTAATGTCATTATCAAGTCGAACCTTAAGTCGTTGTAATATATGTATATATATTACATAATTTTTTAGTGGTTTAAACATAGTAAATGCGTTAGTTAAGTGTTTATCATGAATTACCACGTAGTAACGATCACCACAATCCTTATGAGGAAATATATTTGTTTGATTTTATTGTTTTTTAAGCAGCAAAATTATCAACAATTGGTGTTTAAAGTTATCATGTATATGTAGGGTAGATGGGTGGCCTCTATCCCACCCTCCAATCAGTAAATCATAAGCGAGGGTTTTAATTAAAAGTTGTAGAGTGTAAAGATACATAAAAAAAAAATGGTGAGTAAACATCAACTTTCGATTTATGAAAAGCTTTTCTGTTCCAAAAAAAAATCTACACTACAACTATAAAAAATGAGAAACCTGCATTTTTAACTACATTTCCCGTGACAATAATAAAACACACTTCTGGAAACAATTATAACACCTAAATATTAAAAAGTCTTCGATCATAATTCCGGATCAACTAAGAAATGTTGAACTTATTAACAAACATTTCATTCATCGTATCCCTCTCATGATTCTAATAACATACCGGCTGTACTGAAACAGTTTTCAAAACTTACTTCCAACTTATCACATTCTTCTTTTAAATTTCAACTTGTAGATGAAAATACAATATTTTGAATAAAAATAATTCCACAAGTATAAGATATGAGGTATTAATATTACTATGCTACGTATTTGTTGTTCGAAACTCCTTTCCGTTATAACGAATATAATAAACAGTTGCATTTTGGAGTCATTTTTTCCAGATCAGTGGAAAGTGGCTGATGTAACTCCGATACCTAAAAACAATAACCCCCAAAACATGCACACCTCCGTCCAATTAGTATTCTGTCTACTACATCAAAATTACTAGAAAATATCTTAAATAAGCTACCACTTGATTTTATCCACTGTGAAAATATACTTTCCGAACAACAATCAGGATTTAGAAGTGGCTACAGCTGTGAGACAGCTTTGCTTAGTGTTACAGATGACATTTCAACCGCTATTTAAACGCTTTTAATACTGTAAATCATCAAACTCTTATTTCAATTCTAGAATATTTGGGTTTAGAACACTCCGCAACCTTTTTTAATCGCTAATTATCTTAAAAATCGTAAGCAATGTGTTAAAATTGATATCTCAAGCTTACTTGATATTAAACGAGGGGTTCCGCAAGGTTCAATCATTAGCCCACTTCTATTCTCGTTATACACGTTATTAATTCCTGACGCACTAGAAAATTATAGAAACCATATGTATGCAGATGATTTCCAATTATATTTTTCATTCCCACCAAACTTATATCATCCATATAATTTAATTGTTATCTGTCAATTGTCACCTATCCATTGACAACTGTCAATTATCATTTATCATCTATATCATATAATTGGTAGACAAAATATTTGTATAAAAAACATAAGGATCTATTATAGATTAACTGTCAACTAACAACACTCATCTGCCATTAGTCATTTATCAACTGTACCATAAAATATATAAATAAAATTTATTATATTATTCAAAATGCTTACAATTCAACCATATTTGATTTCATTTCATCAAAAATTATTATTATTCCTATTTCTTTAATTTGAATTTTATCATGTTGACATATTTTACAATTAATATAATAGAAAAAATGAGTTGTTGATGATAATCCCAGCGTATTCGAAACACGAAACTATAGTTTATTCATAAATACATGAATTCATACGTGTATTATTTAATGAATGTTATTGTCGGTTTCGTGATCGCTCAGAAAAACAGACGTAGATCCGTCCAATCGGTAGACATGTTTTTATTTTTTTTACTTTTCGCATTTGAATGATTCCATATAATTATCCGCAATGACTACCTAAGGAATTTCACTAATCATACAATCAAATGGTTTTTCGGTAGATTGAATTTCAACGCAAAAACGGCCGATCAAAAAATGAAAATTAGAAATCAAAAAAAAAAGTATAATTTCGAAGTATGAACACCAGTAATTAATTCAATTTTTTTAATGAATAAAACACTTACAATGTTTTATCACAATTATTATGGTAAAAAGCATAGTAAGTGATTTATTCGAGTGCCCTTATTATGAATTACCACGTAGTAACGGTCGTAACCATCATCATGTTTCAATTTTTAAATAAGTGTATCTTTAGATGAATATTTTCGGGAATGATGTTAAATAGTTTTTATATAAATTGTTAGAATATGTTTTTATAAGTGGACAAGTAAAGTAAAATCAATAAATCAATTGATGAGTTATATGAAGATGATACAATATAAAATAATTTATAATCACTTTCTCCACTGTGGAGTTTACTCATTATTTATTTTATATTTTTGGGAATGGTACGAAAAAAAATGTTTTTTCATATATGTTATTATTAATTGTATTTAGGTTTTATTTACAAGGACGTTTCACTATTAAATAATTACAATTACTAAAATATATATTATAATAGATTAAAATATATAAAGGAACATGAAATATGTACATACGCTGAAGACGTTTTTTATAAACCTATCTACGTCTTCTGGAATGTATTTGTAGAAAATCGTCTTGTTTGTGTTGTAGGTGCCATCTCCTCGATTAGTGGACATGGTGCTGACGAGTTGTTCAGATGCTGTTATTCGGTCGTACACCAGGCCAAACCAAGCCAACAAGTCTATGAAATACGTGGTCAGGTTACGACCATCGTCACCTATTTCCGCCGTCTTGTAATCCCACGGGAAAGAGTGATGATAATTGTGAAACTGTTCGCCCAAGTGCAGGTGGTTCATTATTTTGCACTCTACCGGATTTATCTTTCTACAGCAAAAAAAATTAATAATATAAAACACTTATTGACGATGGAAGCTTCTACTTCGTTATACATATTTAATCACAAAATTCAAACTGAAACTTTCGATTTGAAAATGATACGCTGATGTATTGAAACCATTGGTAACCATATAAATAAGGATTATACAAAACAAAGTGATTATTGTGTTTAATTTTGTGATAAAACACTTATTTTTATTAGTTTCCTGAGTGGAAGAACACATGGTGAACTCCTAAATTTCTATATTTTTTAATGTAAATATCTCAATTTTGTTCACCTTATTTAAACAGGATATTGTAAAGTAAAAATGAATAAGTGAATATTTAATAAAGATAAGTATTATACAAACAAAGTTAAACATATAAAAAATACAATTTAAAACATTTCTATTTTTAAATGTTTTTTAGAAACTGTTCCTTTTACAAAATTTAACTGTTCATCTTTATTTTGTAAAATGTAGTTAGTATTTTACGAAATAAACAGTTGAATTTTGTAAAAGGAACACTTTTCAACTACAAACATTTTTGGTAAATTTCTATTTTCCACTCTAACTGTTTTGAAATATTTCTTTTGAGTTTTAAATGTTTAAAAAAAGACAAAAATTGAATTTTTGTCAAAAAACAGTTAAAAATTGGAATTTTGCAGAAAAAAGTATTAATTAAATTCGTTAAGAAAAGTAGTCGAAAAACATAAAACAAAACCACTGAATTGAGTGTGAATTACCACATATAAAAAAAAATTCTCAGCATAAAATAACAGTTTAAGAAAGTTTACTTAAACCGTAAAACTTAAAAATTTACATTTGAAAATTTAATAAACAATTTAAAAAAAACAGTGCAAATTTCTTAATTGATTTAAAAAAGATTGAATTTTCTAAGAAACAATTTATGTTTTCTTTCTAAACTGGCATTAAAAAACACTGTTGAAATTCAGGCAATTAAAATAAAAGGAATTTAAGGTTATAAATTGTGCTGCATTTTTCTTTTAGATTTCTATAAAGTTTTCATCAAAAGTTTTGAATTTTCTAACATCTATTCTAAAATCTATTCTATATTTCTAAAATCTTCTAGCAATTTCATTTAAATATTAAAATATAAAATAAAGTCTTCTAAACGTTGACAAAAGTCTCGCAATTTGAATGAAAAATGTGCTAGATAATAAAAAAAATGAAAGAAAAAATTTTAAAACGTCAAAATTCGAAATAAAAATAACTGAAATCTGGAATAGAAATTAGTAGAAAATTCTAGATTTTTTAAATACAAAAAGGTGAAAAATTCTAGAATCCTTGAATGAAATATTTGCAGTTTCAAAAACAAAAAACTGTTGAAATTCTGCCACTGAAAATAAATAAATTGAGCTGCAATTTTTCTTTTATATTTATAGGAAATTTTAACGTTTTCCTTATGAATTTTAGATTTTTTTTAGCAATTACTCCTCCATATGTCTAGATTTCTTAGCAATTTCTTTTAAAAATTAAAACAATTATTCTGTTGGAAAAGAAAACGAGAAAATGGATGAATATTTTTAAAGTATCGAAAAAAGTTTTTGGAATTTGTAGAACAAAATATTGGAAAATTTTGGAAAAAAATGTTTAAGATGCAAATAATAAAAAATACAATTGAAAATCTGTTCCATTTTTATAAAGCATTTAAAACAGTTTATAAAATGATAATGAATTTTTTTTTCAAGAAAACAAACTTTTTTTCAATTTTAGGTTAAAAAAAACAATTGAGATTTTTCACTTTATAAAAAAATATCTAAACTAGAAAATTTTCTACAAATTTAGAAGAAATGTTGCTGGAAAATTCCGAAAGCAAATTTTTGCAAACTTCAAAAAGAAAAGTTCTAAAAAAACACACGATAGAAGAATATTTAAAAACATTTTTATTTAAAAATTTTGATTTTTCTAGTAAATTCTCGTTGAGTTTCTAGTAATTTATTTTTCGAATTGCTGAAAGGTTATTCAAGGGTTCTAGAATGTTTCACCATTTTGTATTTAAAAGATCTAGAATTTCCATTTTAGATTTTTAGTAAATTATATTTTGATTTGATTCATTTCCAAAAGTTTTCTCAACATTTTTTTAGCTTTTACAATTTTTCTTTATTTTCGTTTGCAAATTATAAGAATTTTTGTTTTATTTATAATTGGTTTTTGAGTTACGTGAAGAGAAATTTCAATTAATAAAACAGCGAACTTTGTTCGCATTTGAAAATAAACAATTTTTCTTTCAGATTTTTAGAATTTGAAGGCATTTTCTCTTTGCGAAAATATTAACATTTTTTTTTTAATATTTTATTCATTTATTTGTTTGTTTTAATTCTGTTCTAAAAAAAAACGTAATATATACATGAAATTCTAGAAATCTAGAAGAGATTTTCCTAAAAAAATTCTTACAATCTACAAATACAAATACAATCTACAAATCTGAGAGAAAATATTGGAAAATTCAAGAACTTTTAAAGAAAACTTTCTAGAAAATGTAAAAGAGAAAACTTATAACTCTAAATTTCTATTTTTTTATGATTGGTGGAATTTTAATGGTTTTTTATGCTAGTGTAGAATTTAAAAAAAAAACAATGGTTTCTTAGAAATTTCAACTTTGTTTTAAATCAATAGTTTTTTCCTAATCTTAAATTTTAACTGTTCTTTTTAATTTTTAGTTGTTTGTTTTGCTAACATCAATTAATTTATTGTAAAAATTTGAACTGTTTAAGGCAAATTTCTATTTGTTTTTTTTTTCGTTTGGGTTTGTCGACTGCTTTTGATAAATTTTCTTAGCATTTTTTTTTCTTTTTCCTGTAAAATTATAACTTTTCTTTAAAGAAAATCGTTTAAATTAAATTTTAAAATGTTTTAAACCGTTTTATTCCTTACAGTATTGCAATTGATTTCATTTTGTAAAATTCTATTTCATTTCTTTTTGTAAATTTCAATTTTTCAATCAATTTTTTGAAGCATTTAAAAAAAATTAAATTAATAAATTAAATTAAATTGTTTATTCATAACTTAAAAATTTGCTTAAAACAATCGAATTTAATTGACATGTACACAAAGTGAAGATGTACATGTCAATTAAATTTCTAAGTGTTTTTAAAAATATTTTCAACTATTATTGAGCATTTTAAAACTACAATTTCAACTGTTTTTTTTAATTTCAATTGTTTTTTAATGCAAATATTTCGGCTGTTTAAGTATTTTTTTGTTGTTTTATCTGATATTTAATTATTTTTTGAAAAAAAAATCATTTTTTACCTAAAATTCCATTTATTTTTAATGGCAACTAGTTCTACTTTAACATTTTTTTCCATCAACTGTATTTAAACAATTGTTTTTCGTATTTTCAATTGTTTCTTAACAAATACAACTGTTTTTTCCATCAATTGTTTCTACCTTGAAAAATTACTCTTGTTTTTTTTTTAATTTCCAATTGTTAACGGTTTTAAGTAAATGTCAATTGTTTCAGGACGCTTTTGAATTGTTTCTGTTTTGTCCAGCCATTTGAATGCACATGTTAAACTTTTCTTCTTTTTCTTAAAATCGTCAAAATTAAAATTTTTCTAACTTCTTTTGTTTTCTATTTCAGATTTTTAGTAATTTTCATTTCGAATTTTGACGTTTCAATTTTTTTCAACATTTATTTTTTTGTAGTTCTAGAATTTTCCAGCATTTTCTTTCAAAAAATTACAAGATTTTGTTTTATGAAATTTAAAAAATGCAAATTTTAAGCATTTTATTTAAAGTTTTCTTTTACTACTTTCAATTGTTTCTTAGCAAATTCCAAACATTTTTTGAATCAATTGCGTGGTCTTCGAGAAATTTTCGCTATTTTTTATTTTCAATTGTTTGATAAATTTAGATTTTTTTTAACAAATCTTAATTGATTTTTTAAATTGAAATTCAAACTGTTTTAAACTGTTATTTAAGGGTTTTTCGACTGTTTTTCTGTAAAATTTTAAACTGTTTTAGGTTTTTCGATTGCTTCATTGTTTTTCAACTGTTTGTTTTTTGCAAATTAACAACTTTTATTTAAATCAATTGTTTCTTGTTTGAGTAAACTTCGCTTTTTTATTTTCAATTGTTTGTATATTAGATTTTTCACTAATTTTTTGAAACACAATTGAAAAAAAAATTCTTATTTAACTTTAAAGAAAGTCGATTAAATTGAATTTGAAAATATTTTAAACTGTTTAATTGCTAACAAAATTTTAATTGATTCTAAAATTCTATTTCAATAAAATTTCTTTTTTTTGTTGGTAAATTTCAATTTTTCACTACTTATTTTGAAACATTTCTTTTAATTTCAATTTGATTTAATGAAAATTGTTTAAAATATATTTTAAAATGTTTTAAACTGTGTTTTTTTAAGGAAATTGCAATTGTTTTCTTTTTCTTGTAAAGTTCTAACTAGTTGGGAGTTTAAACTTTTCTTACAATTTTCTTATTTTTTTTGTAAATTTCAATTTTCTGCTCTAATGGTTTCGAAAATTTCAATTGTTTTTGAGAGAATCTTTAATTGTTTTTAAATAAAAAATTTGCAACTTTTTCATCTTTCATTGTTTATTTCTGTAAATTTTGAAAAGTTTCAACTGTTTTTATCTTAATCTGGATATTCAGAATCTCTGATTTTTAAAGTGTTTAATTACTTTTACATGTATTTTTAATTGTTTTTTTTCTCTTAAGAAAGTTTAAACTCCTTTAAAAGTGGGTAATTTTCCCTTCTAATTATACTCTTTTTGTTTTAAGTTTTTCAACTGCTTTTCAATTGTTTCTTAAGAAATTTTTTTTATCAATTGTTTCTTTCTTGAGAAATTTGCACTGGTTTTATTTAATTTTCAATTGTTGTAAGCAAATAAATTAAATAAATATATTTAAAAAAAAGAAACTTACGCATCATAAGGTCTGTTTCCATACAAGTGGGCGAAACTGTTGATGCACCACGTGCAATGAACGACGATGATGTACTTGTACATCGTCATACGGAAAAATGCGACCTTCAGTGATTCCCCGAAGAAGTACATCGGCACAAACATGCTCACACCAACGGTACAGAAAAGTACGATCCAATAATAATACCTAAAAGAACATTCCGATGAATTATAAAGATTATAAATAAAACTCTTGGCCAAAAAAACAACTGTTTTTCTTCGCCAAAATTATCTGCTTCCATCAAAAACTATTAACTATATTATAAATAAAGCCTAAAATTCTTTACTTGTGCTGGAACATTACTATCGAATCCGATTCCAAATCGCTAAGATCGATCATATCCTTTTTCGCCTTTAAACTTTCGTGCTTCCTCACCATCAACCATCCCATGTGACTGAAGAAGAAACCTAAAATGTAAAATAGTAATAAAAATATCCATATACTAATATTAAATTAAATTGACCTCGTTTAGCGTTATGCGGATCCGCATCAGTTTCCGTATACTTGTGATGCATCCTGTGATCCCTCACCCAAATATACATGCTGTTTTGATAACTGGAAGAGGCCAAAAACATCAGTATGAGTTTACCCAAAGTCGTCGCCTTGTAAGAACGATGGCTCCATAAGCGATGCGCGCCTGCAGTTACTCCAAAACCGCAGAAGAGCGCGTACGTTTTCACTGAATTCCAAAAAATATAATAGTTACAAATATGCAATTAATAATTTCTTTGACTTACTGAAAAAATCACTGGAGGCTTTCGCCTCCTTCCTCAAGAGCATCCCGTAAACCGCCCCCGCGTGTAACAAAGCGAGCAATACAACGTTGGGCCAGTAAATGTTCCATTTGTATTTCGTCGTTTCCTTCGGCTTCTCCTCATGTGGCTTGAGTACAACTGAATTGGAGTTTAAATCGTATTTCATTACTGGCGTTTTCGAAAAAATTACGTCCTGATTTATAATTTTTTCCTATTGACAGCAGGGTTAGGTCTTATATACACAATTATAGTCAATATTCATGAATATTTATGCACGTTTAAATTAATCACATTAGATAGTGAAAGTAACGTTTATTCTATTGAAAAAAAAAACTATAAATATTAATAGTTAAAATAAAATATGCATTATTTAATTTAAGACGCAAGACACGAATCATTGTAAGGTTTTTATTATTAGTAATAATAATAATAATATAATAATTTATTACCCAGAAACGGTTTCTGGGTATATAGAAATTTTTGAAAAACTTGTCGCACGCCATTATAATAGGTATGACCGCAATGATTTTGAAAGCGAACATTCGATGTCTACGATATTGTCTGAGGTCGAAGGTGAAGCAGTACGTAACGTATTCTCCTGCATAATTCGAACGTGGGACGATTTAAAAATTACGAAACACATACGCGAATAATATTACTAATATGAAAGACTTGACCTCGGCATCCCCTTATGATAAACCTATAAATTTCGTAAACCGTAGCCTCCCAGGTTGTTCGGTTTTGGCCATGATGTTCCAGCAGGATCTTCCTTAATATTGCGGGACGTTTTGATTTTATATGGGATAGATACCAGTTTAAACTCATACACTCCAGAAATTGCAATTATTTTGTGTTTATTTATATTTTACAACTTTTAATTAAAACCCTTGCTTATGTTTTACTGATTGGAAGTTGGGATAGAGGCCACCCTCCCACCCTACATATACATGATGACATTAATTGCTAATCGTTGATGATTTTGCTGCTAAAAACCATCAAACCCTTGATGTAATAAAAAATAAAACAAAATTAAAATTTATGTTTAAATATAAATGATTTTCTATAGCTAATCTTATCTACTATAGATTTAAAGTCTGCCCACCCATCGTGCATAAAAATTTTATTAATTTCCTCACTCAAAAATTTTGCCTTTTGAATTTCTTTTTTATTCAAAAAATTTTGTAATTAATTTTACAGCAAACCGCGAGACGATCAGTAATTAAAGTTTATATATATGTAGGGTGGGTGGGTGGCCTCTATCCCACCCACCAATCAGTAAAATATAATTAAATATTATTAGAAAAATTTGTATAAACTTATACACTCCAAAAATTGCAATTTTTTGTGTTTATTTCTATTTTACAACTTTTCATTAAAACCTTCGATTATGTTTTACTGATTGAAGGGTGGGATAGTGGCCACCCACCCACCCTACATATACATGATAACTTTAATTACTAATCGTTGATGATTTTGCTGCTAAAAACAATCAAACCCTTGATGTAATAAAAAAAAACAAAATTAAAATTTAAGTTTAATTACAAATGACTTTCTACAGCTAATCTTATCTACTTTAGATTTAAAGTCTGCCCACCCATCGTGCATAAAATTTTTATTAATTTCCTCACTCAAAAATTTTGCCTTTTGAATTTCTTTTTTATTCAAAAAGTTTTGAAATTAATTTTACTCCAAACCGCGAGACGATCAGTAGTTAAAGTTTGTATGTATATGTAGGGTGGGTGGGTGTCCTCTATCCCACCCTCCAATCACTAAAACATCATCAAATATTATTTGAAAAATTTGTATAAATAAATCTCTAAAAATTGTAATTATTTTGTGTTTATTTCTATTTTACAACTTTTAATTAAAACCCTCGCTTATGTTTTATTGATTGGAGGGTGGGTTAGAGGCCACCCACCCACCCTACATATGCATGATAACTTTAAATACTAATCGTTGATGATTTTGTTGCTTACAAAACAATAAAGCTTTGTATGTAAAAAAATAAAGCATAATCTAAATTGAAATTGAAATAATGCTTTATAGCTTGATTTAAAGCTTATTTTTGTATCATGTACATAATTTTTATTAATTTGCCCACTCAAAAATTTTACGTAGGGTGTAAAAGGAAATTTTAAGATTCGTAAAATATTCCACCATTATTTTATGTCATCAGTAGTGTCTATGATCTTCCTAGAAATATTGTTAAGGGTGTTAGAATTTTGAAGCAGTTTTTTTTTTAGATTTCTAAATTCTCATGCAATTTCTCACACCAAATAGCAAGAATTATAAACACTAAAATAAAACACTTACTATGTTTTTACCACTAAAATTTTAGTGGTAAAAACATAGTAAGTGTTTTATTTTAGTGTTTATCATGAATTACCACATAGTAACGGTCGCAACCATTATTATGATTATGAGCAAGAATTATCTTTAAAAACATTGTTTAATTTTAAGTTGTCTCTGGTTTTTATCAGTTTTTTTTAAACACTCTTTAAAATTTTCCAGCAAATTTTCTTCTCACCCTAATTGAAGAATTTTCTTCAAGAATTCAGGACTTTTCCGAATTTTATTTTTTATTTTTAAGAAACTTAAATTATTTCGAGTTTCATCTTATTTAAATTTGCTTGATTTTTTAGAGAACTTCTAGAAACTTTCAAGTAATTTTACGTTTACATTTTTATAAACGCTGTCGAGACTTTTAGAAATGTTAAATCTAAAAAAGATTTTTATTTGATAAACAATTTTATCAATTCAATATAATTTATGAAATAATTTAAGCAGTTGTAAAATGTAAATGCAGAAAAATAATAAAATATATTTATTGGTGTTATCAGGTAAACTATACAGTGTTTGACTATTAATTTTAAAAATATTTGTAGGGTGGGTGGGAGGCCTCTATTCACCCTCCAATCAGTAAAACATTAGCAAGAGTTTGACGGGAAAACGCACAAAATATAAAACTTATTTACATGAAAAATTATTAATCGATGTTTTGTCTATAATTATTAATATTATAATTCTGGCGCGTATTTTATTGATTGGAGGGTGTGATAGAGGCCACCCACCCACCCTACATATATTTTTAAAATTTACAGTCAAACACTGCACGTTTTACCTGATACCACCAACAGAAATATTTTATTATTTTTCTGCAAACGTATAAGAGATCAGTGTGTGAAATATCATTGTATATGTAGGGTGGGTGGGTGGCCACTATTTACCCTCCAACTAGTAAAACATTAGCGAGGGTTTTGGAAAAAAATATGAACAAAATACGACACTTATTTAAATGAAAAAATATTCATCGATATTGTCTACAATTAATAATTAATTTAATAACTCTGGTGCATATTTTATTGATTAGAGAGTAGGTTAGAAGTCACCCACCCACCCTACACATATTTCAAAAATAGAGTAAAATATTGTGGAAGATTTGAACAAAAATACTTTTTAGAAATAATTTTTCTGAAAATCAATAGATGATTAATATTTTAAATGTTTAATTATAAGTAAGGTGGGTGGGAAAATGGCAATCAACCCACCCTTTAATCATTAAATTAAACACACAAGTTGTACTAAATTATTCAATTATAAAATTATAATGTAAATAAATGTTTTATTCGCTATTTTTGTTTTAATCAAAACCCTTGTTGAAGTTCTATTGATTGGAGGGTGGGATAGAGGCTGCCCACCCACCTTACATATATTTATTTCAACTGTAACACCGTTTATCATTCATTTATTTATTGTACATCAACGTTATGATTTAAAATTTTCTGCAAATGTAAATTGTTTAAAGTAAATAAATAAATATAAAGTGTTATGTAGGGTGGGTGGGTGTCCTCTAACCGCACACCAATCAGTTAAACATTAACGAGGATCTTGTTAAAGATTGTACAAAATAATACATTTATTTCCATGATAAATAATTTAACGAATATCAATTGTTTCTTTCTTTTCAATTTCTACGACAATTTATTTATAACCTACTCTTCAAACAATTAAATTTACGCAAGTTTTAATAAACTATTCATTAATTATAAACACTATTAATGTATAGGTGTTGAAAATTTGAGGTTATCTCAAATTTAGTTTAGTTTAAACTTTATTCTTCACTCTACAATGAAATTGGAGGTTATGTAATCAATAAATTACGTAAAAAATTATATCTGAGTTTATATTATTAAACAATAATTGATACTTAAAGGAATATAATTAATAATTTAGAGTTGAAAGTTTAAAAAAAATAATTTGAGGTTATGTTATTTGAAATATAGGTTTAGAGATAAAAACGAACAAAAAAATAAATTTGAGGTTATGTTTAATTCATTATTAAACTAGCAGCATTTTTTTTAAACTGCACGCATAGAAATTAACAACAACAATAAAAAGAGAAAAACAATTGAAATTGAAGGTTATTTCCTTTGGCCAAAATTTTATGTATGTTTTTATTTTTATTAATTTGTTTGTATGTATTATTCAAGAAAGGAGACCAAAGATAAATAAATAAATAATAAACCCAATGTGAAAACAAATGAAATTTTATCGATGCGAAAATTTGAATAAAAAATACGCGAGATATTTGAGGTTATGTTATTAAAATTATTGACCCAAAAAAATTTAAAAAGAAAAAAAAGACAAAATTATGTGCAGAGTTATATTATTTAAAATTTAAGGTAAAGACATTAATAACAAAAGAAAAACAATAACAGTTACGTTACGAGTGATATTTGAGGTTATGTTATTAAAATTTATGACCCAAAACATTAAAAAAAAACAAATGGTTCTTGGAGTTATGTTACTGAAAAAATTATTAAAAAAAGAAAAACTAATGAAATGTTTAATTTAACAAAAAACAAATGATACTTGGAAATATGTTACTGAAAAATTGATTAAAAAAATAAATAAAAACAAAAGAAAAACTAATGAAATTTTTAAGATAGTTTATTTTAATTTTAAACTGAACTCACGGAAAAAATATATAAATAAAATATTGATGTAAAAAGAATTACAACAACTTAAAAAAGAAACAAATGAACTTGAAGGTTAAATCAATATAAATTATTATTTAATTAAACTCGAAGGTTCATCTATGTGAAAACAAATGAAATTTCACGAATATTTTACGTCAAAATTTCAAATTTTTAAATAACCGAGATTTCTTGTTATGTTACTCAAAAATTGATGTACAGACACTAAAAAAAAAACAAAAATAAAACAAATGACATTTAATTAATTACTTTCATTTGACAGGACAGAAAGACCTATGGTCGATAGTCCAGACAGTGAAGTACTAACCAAATTATGCCAAAATAAAATGTAAAAACAAATCAAAATGTAAAAGTTACTGAAATAGAAATGTTCATCATCATTTTGGGTTTTATAGGGCGCGTCGACAGCTTAGATCATTTGCGCCAATAAAGATGTTGTATATATGGCATTTAAGGTTATGTTTAACTTTGTTAAAAAAAAAAATACAAATGATATTTGGAGTTTTCTTACTGAAAAATTAACTTATAGACATTAAAAAAACAAATGAACTTTTAGGTTGTGTTGAATTTAATTCAGTTTTATAAACTTTGCTCATGGAAAAAGTTGATAAAGTTGAAAAAAAAATAATTAAATTTAAGGTTATGTTTAAACTTTACAAACCGACAAAAAAAATGTAAAATTGAGGCATAGAGATTAAAAGCGACAAAAAATCAAATGATATTAAAGTTTAATTTCATAATAAATTAAATGAAATTTTATTGATATAGAAATTTTAAAAAAATGTGATATTTAAGATTATGTTATTGAAAACACTGACGTAAACAGTAAACTAAAAAATAATGACGTATAGACATCGAAAACTATAAGAAATAAATTAAAGGTAATGTATAATTTAATAAATCATTTAACTTTGCTTATAGAAAAAAAATGATTATAGAGATAACAATTACAAACAAAAAACAAATGAAATTTGATTTATTACAAATTTAAAAAATAAAAAAGACAAAAGTTGACGAAGAAATAAAAAATTTGATTATTGTTTGAAGTTATATCATTGTAAAGTAAACTATCGAGATTAAAAACAAATAAAATTTAAGGTTATGTTTTTAATAAATTGTCGCAAAAAAACAAACCCACAAACATTTTGTTTCCTAAAAATTGACATATAGAAAATGAAAACGAAAAAAAACATGAAATTTGAGGTTATTAATATTAAATATATTGACGTAGAAATTAAAAAAAATCATATTTCGAGTTATATTATTGAAGACATTAATTAAAACATTAAAAACAAATGAAATTTAAAGATTTCTTCAATGTATTTAACTCAAAAGACAAGAAATTAAAAATTAAGGTGGAGGGATTAACAATAAAAAGAAATAAATGACATTATGAAAATTATCTTGATTAAAAAAATGAATGAGAAGAAATATGAAATTGAATCGATGTAAAAATTACAAAACAAAAATATTGACGTAGAAATTTTAATGAAAAAATCAAATAAAATTGACGTACTAAAAACAGGAGAAAAACAAATGAATTATAAGGCTATATTTAATTTAAAGTTATTATTAAATTCTACTCACTGAAAAAAAAACTGAAAAATTGAGATATAGTGATTAACAATAAAAAAAAACAACAAATCAAATAAAATTTGAGGTTAAGTCGACAATAAATTGATGTTAATAGTTTCAATATAGTGTGATATCAACACATTTTTTTAATGAATTTTGAAATAATTTCAACAATAGTTTCTTAGAAATTCAAGCATTTTCAAAAGTTTTTCTTTCCAGTCTTTAAAATTTTCGAGAATTTTTCTTCTCCATCTAATTGTAGAAATTTCTTCAAGAGTTCAGGAATTCACTGTATTTTTTTTTTAATATTTAGAAATTTCCATCATTTCTAATATTATCTTATTCAAATTTGCTTGGGTTTTTAGGAAGCTTCTAGAAAGTGCCAAATAATGTTGTGTCTACTTTTTTACGAACTTTGTCGAGACTTTTCGAAATATCAAGATTTTAATTTGATGAAAAAATGTTACCAATCCCCAAAATTTTAACTTGCAGTCCCTTAAAATAAAGCAAGAAATCCTGGAAAATTTTAAGAGTCTGTAGGTAAAAATTCTGTAAATTGTGGTAAAATTCTAAATGGGTTGTAGAATTTATATTTAAATGCCTTGAAATTTTGTCAAGGGTTTTAGAATTGTCTACACTTTTTTTGTCTTTAATTACACAATTTTTTTAAGACATTTACAATTTATAGCATTTCTTATCTCATCGTAATCTTTCAAGATTTAATCATTTTTTTTTAATCGATAAATGAATAAAAAATAAATTTTCAAGTAATTTTAAAACCAAATTTTTCTAATAATTTTTCGACCTAATTTCAAATATTTTTTGCTAGATTTCTAGATTTTTTATTTTATTTTTCGAGTAGAAATTTTGGCTACAAATTGTAATCATTTATCAAGAGTTTTTTTTGCTTTACTTGTTTTATCTTATCGAAATTCTCTAGGATTTTTACAAGGATTTCAGTAATTTGAAAATTCTAATTATCAAATTTATAGCAATTTGGTCGTGGGCTCTCGTTTTAAGAAAAATTGCTAGATCCTACAAAAAATCTTATCAAGATTAACCACGATTTTCTTAGAGGGTTATAGAAATTGAGTGTAATTTAAAGTCAAGATTTCCAAAATAATTGTCAAAGTTTCTAAATTTTATTTTGCAGTTTTATTTCTAAACTTCTACAGCGTTTACAATTTTTATTCCAGGATTTTTACTCCAAATTGTAAGAATTCTCTTTGAGGATTCAAAAATTTTACAGAAATATTTCTTATCAAGCATTTAATACTTAAACATTTTCAGGTTTCCTTCAAGAGTTTTAGAAATACCCACTAATTTTATGTCCAAGATATCAAGAAATGTTTTGTAGGATGTGAAATTATAAAGCAGTTTTTTTATATAAATTTCTGGATTTTTTCAGTAATTTTTCTTATAGAAAAGTTTTGAAAGGTTTACAATTTTAATTAAAATAGGTCCAGATTATTTGAAGTTGTTGAGGTTTAAAAATAAAAACTCCTTCAAATTGCATAATTGGTTAGAGTTTAATTTTTTTTTTCAGAAATATTTCCTTAGATTTTTCAGGGTTTCTTGCTTTTTACTTATCGGAATTTTCAAATGTTCTAAAATTTTCTAGTAAGTTTTAATTTACATTCATAAAAATTTTGTCGAGAATTTTAGAATATGCAAACATTTTCTTCTAGATATATAAAACTTTTCCGCAGTTTTATTTTTAAATTTTTTACTTCTTTGATAGTTTTTCATAATTTTTTTTTTCAGACTTCTACATTTTTCTAGGTTTTTCTTCATCTTATTGTATGTAAAATTTAACAGGTTTTTGTTTCAAGGGTTATAGAATTTTCTAATAATTTTACTTCTAGATTCATCAAAATTTTTAATGTTCTAGAATTTTTATTAATTTTTCCTGTAATTAAAAAAAATTATTTCTCGAATTTTTTTTACAAATTTTTCTTATAAAATTTTAGAAAAATTAGAAGAGTTAAAGTTTATATGTATATGTAGGGTGGGTGGGTGGCCTCTATCCCACCCTTCAATCAGTAAAACATCATCAAGTATTATTTGAAAAATTTTGAATTAAACTCTAAAAGTTGCAATTATTTTGTGTAGACTCTGTCTATAAAGCACCAATAAATATTATTATTATTATTAAGAAATGTTTTATAGGATGTGAAATTATAAAGCAGTTTTTTTTATAAATGTCTGGAATTTTTTAGTAATTTTTCTTAGAGAAATTTTCATTAAGTTTTGAAAGGTTTACAATTTTAATTAAAATAGGTCCAATAGGTAATAATTTTAATAAATATTGAGCAAATACAATTAACAAATCAAAATGATTATACAGTATTATTAGGTGGAGAATAACACTTGTTTTGTTCCATATTGTTTTTATTTTCAGTTGCCTGACACGAGTTTCGGTCTTCGCAAACCATTATCAAAGTTAAACTTTGATAATGGAACAAAACAAGTGTTATTCTCCACCTAATAGTAATATCTGTTTCCATCAAGAGAGTAGCGCAACAAGCATTAACCTTATTATACAGTATTATTCAAGCCCAATCTTGCTTGATCAAATCAGCACCTTTCTCACCGATCATCATGCAGGCGGCGTTCGGGTTACGATTGATAATCTTCGGCATGATGCTTCCGTCAATCACCCGAAGACGCGTTACGTTATGTACCCTTAATTGATCATCAACCACGGTTTCTGGATCACTTCTAGGACCCATCTTACAAGTTCCCACGTGATGGTAAATCGTCGTCCCTAAATTTCTTAAATTACATTCCCAAAATTCACGTGTGTCGAACTTCAAGTTTGCACAATTCGGCGGTTTTATCTCCAATAATCTCGCATTCAATCGCTTCATTATTGGTGTTGCAAGGAATTTTTTGATGTGATCAATCGAGGCGACCATCGTGTCCAAATCTGTTTGTTCCGTGAGGTATCCGGTGTAGATTAAGGGTTTAGCGAGGGGATCAGACGAACGCAATTTAATACAACCGCGTGATTTAGGGCTGCTCAGCGATGGCAGCAAGTTTAAAATATCCGAGTGTTTATCACCTTCAATTATCTGATCTATAACGCTTTGATTCAGGTTGAAATTTTGTAAAAATTCGTTCATGAAACTGGCGATATTTTTCTCGAAAAAATACGAAAAAATTTGAACGTTGGGACTAAGTGATGTTTTATTTTCCGTATTAAAAAACCAAAATACGTGGTTAATACCTGTTGTAGCCAATGGTCCCTTTCTTTCATTACAGTACAACGCTGATGTATAACAATCATCTATTGTGTTATTGGGTATTGAATCTAATCGAATAAACACCCCATAAAATAGTAGATGATCTTGTAAATTCTTTCCTACTTGAAGGTTGGCGATTGTTTTAATCCCCAATCGATTTAAATCATCTTGTGGACCGATTCCAGACAGCATGAGGAGTTGCGGGGAATTTATCGAGCCTCCTGAGAGTATGACTTCTTTGTTTACGTAGAGATTAATTGTGCGGTTATTGTGCAACACACTAACACCAATAGCTTGGTTGTTTCTGAATAATATTTTAGTGGCTTGAGTGTGAGTGGCAATCTTCAAATTACTCCTGTTTGCTAAGTTACTAAGAAAAGCTTTCGCTGTGTGGCTCCTCGTACCATTATAAATAGTTTGTAGCACTTGAAACGTACCCGTTTTTGCTTCACGCCTTGTCGTGCTCGGATATCCTGCTTGTTTAATCGCTGAAAAAAGCACATCGCTCATTTTATTCCATGACTTTACGTACGAGATGTTTAAATGGCCATCTAAAGATTTCTCAAAGTATGGAAGTACATCATTCCATCCCCAACCGTTATTACCGAGGTCCCTCCAGTGGTCGTAATCACTTTCCAATCCTCTAACGTAAAGCATGTAGTTTATGGAGCTCGATCCACCCAAGATTCGACCCCTTCCCCACAAGCACTGGCCATCGTTGAAGCCCATACAAGATGAATTTGATGGTTCGGTTTTGTATAACCAGGCGTAATTACCACCTTGAACGGTGTATAAGTATTCAGGTATCTAAATATTTAAAAAAAAAGTTATTTTTCAATATGGTTGTAAAGATTAAAAGAAGAATTTCAGGACAAAACTTTAACTTTTTTCTTGTATGGTGATAAACGTAGCCACCATACCACCTTGGTGGTATATTTTGATAATAAATTTAAATAAAACATGTTATAGCTTTTATTTACCAATATATATTTTTATTAAGGGTTATAAAGTGTCTTAATTAAATCAAGATTTTAAGCTCATCAATAAAACATACTTTTTTCCTTCTCAAGATTTATATGTTGAATGAATGCAAAAAAATAAAAAATCGTAATCATTGATGACGAACGAAACATTTTTTTAAGGTTTTTAATTTATTATTTAAAATTCGAATAATTAAAACTTGTCATTTTTGCATTAATTGTAAATAAATAATAATTACCTCGATGTTAGATGTGGGATAACCACCGGCCTCTACGAGTAACACATTCCACGATTTATTTTCCGATAATCGATTTGCGACGATAGCTCCTGCCGATCCTGCACCGATCACGATGAAATCAAACCTCTGTCCATCCTGTAGATCGTCGTATTTATTTTGGTAAGAACCTCTTGGATTTATTCCGCACTGATTTATGAGCATTAAATTCAGTAAAGTCGCCAAATCGGGTGCCATAACTGATGAGCTGGGTGGCGACCATGTGTCTTCATTAATATATGCATTTCCGAATTATCTATAAAATTTGCGTTCACCAAAGTATTTCTAATTATACATTTAATTTTGAAAACAACACATTTAATTCCAGTCGTTTTAATAATTGTGAAAAATGTTTTATATATATTTAGTCAACACATAGTTTTACGTATAATTATTTTATTTACGCCACTTTATAATAACATTTAAAATTGTTAAAATAAAGAAATAATTATTGACACATTTTTACAATTTTATATTTAAATAATAAATAATGGAAGATGCCTTCTTTTTATGATATATATTCGATTCTAAATAAACAATGAAAGTAATATTGAGCTTGGGGTATAGAGAGTAATAGAGTTTGACTATCGACCATGTGGTCCTTCCGCCGTGTGATTTGTGTGTGTGTATAAATAAATAAAATACCTAAAAAAATTTGATGACCAATCCTCACTAATTGTAGAACCCGCAGAAACTCACGTGAACGATATTGAAAACGATGGCGCAACTATACATTCTAGTTTAGAACATCCAATAACAAATATTCCCATTTCTGACAAACCCGTGAACATTGGCGACAACCAAATAATTATCACAGAAGTATCACACTCACCATCTCGACCAAAAATCACTAATCTATTCAATAATAAAAAAATGAGAATTAATGTTCAATTTTCAAAAAACAATTTTGCTAACGAAATAATTGACTTTATAAAAGAATATATTGTACCCAAAGTAAATTACTACCTCTATTTCAAGAACCCGATATACGAAAAATTTAGTAGTGTCCTCCAGAACTATTTTAAAAATTCCGAGATTAAAATGATAAAATGAAATAACTTTCTTACGAACGTTGAAGATCATCGTGATATATTAGAAATCATCCAAAATTATCACGAGGGTAAAACCAACCACCGTGGTATTGACGAAACCGAATCAAAACTAAAAAGAATATATTATTGGCCTAGCATGAGGAAGTCTATTCAAGATTACATAAATAACTGTGAGACTTGCTTAGTCTCAAAATATGAACGCAAACCCTTGAAAATAAAATTCAATAACACCCCCACGGCTATGAAACCTTTCGAAATAATACATATCGACTGTATCGCGTTAGAAAATGCTAAATTTCTGACTATAATAGACTCATTCTCAAAATACACCTAGATGTACAAATTAAATTCCTACCAAGCTATCGAAATCGCGACTAATTTAATCAAATTCTTTTGTCACCATGGAACTCCAAATTTAATCATATCAGATAATCACCTAGAATTTAAAAATACCGTAATTAGGGAACTTTTAGAAATTCACCATATCAAAATTCATTTTATCAGCTCGCAACATCCCGAATCGAACGGAATAGTGGAACGCGTTCATTCAACAATTGTGGAACACATTAGACTATTAAACAATCAAAATTTATATAAAAAAGAACCAATCGAATATAAAATCTTATATGCTATCTTGGCCTACAAGAATTCAATTCATTCGACAACTAAACTTAAACCTTTTGAAATAATTTCTGGACATATTGATAATAACTCTCTATTAGATCTTGACTTAAAAATAGCACTAACAAACAATTACGTCCAAACTCACAAGACTAAAGTTAAACTATTATACGAAAAAATTAATGATACTATAACCGAAAATAAAATTAGAGCTATTGAAAAACGTAACACAACACGCGAAGAAATTCCAAAAATTCGAGAAGAAGCGTTTATTCAAGACAGACAAAAACAGTCAAAAACAAAAAATAGATATAAAAAAGAAATAATCACTTTTGATTATTTCTTTTTTATATCTATTTTTTGACCGAAAGACCGCGGAAATTGAAACTAGACACCATAACCAAGTAGGAAAAATTCACATATCAAACATAAAAAGGCCAAGGAAAAAAATATTTGACACTAAAAATATTTTAAATTTCGAGACATTTATAAATTGCTTAAAAACGAAAGATATTATTGAAAATAATAATGTTGTAGAAGTAAGAGACGATTTATTTAATGCCCCTTTAGACTTTTCGATTGCTCACTGCGTAAGTCAAGACTTAAAAATGAACAAGGGCGTAGCAAAAGAATTTAAATTAAAGTTTGTCAAAATTAGGGAACTCTACAAACAAAACCCACAAGTCCACTCATTATGCCATTTGAAAGAAGACAATAGATACATCATATATCTGATTACAAAACAATACCACTTTGATAAACCTACGTTAAAAGACCTTTTCAACACTTTAATTAATTTGAGACAATTTTGTATTAATAATAAAATAACAAAACTGGCAATCCCCAAATTAGGCTGCGGACTCGATAATCTAAATTATAAAACTGTAAAAACCATGATAGGCTATATTTTTCAAGATTGCAACACACAAATAAACATTTATATACTAGATGATCTAACGTCCGGTTCTTCTAAAAATTAAATAATAATAATAACCAATCGGTTCCAGGTTACTTCTCATCACGCCTGTGATCGGATTCGAAATTAAAGACATTACAAAAGCGTAGGGTTACTACCCATAAATTTAGGAAAAGCTAAATTAGAAAAATCTAAACACACTTTATTTAGTACACCACTACAATTTAGAACCCATTTATAAAGAATTCGAGAATCTAAATGGCCAATACGAATTTTTGAAAGAAACAACGAATAATATTTCTAAATTTAAAAACGATTTCCAAAACTATGATAAATTGCTAAATTATTCCAGATATGATATAATCGGAAAAATAAAGACAATTCAACTGAGTGTCAAAAACAAGCGAATTAAAAGAGGATTAATTGATGGATTGGGTACGGTAATTAAAGCTATAAGTGGCAATATGGACACCCGTGACAATGAAAGAATAAATAAAATACTAAAACATTTGGCAGACAATGAATACAATCTCCAAAATCAATTGAAATTTGGCTACAGTGTTAATACAAAAATTATTCAAAATTTTAACAAAACCGTTAGAATCTAGGATCAAGCAATTATACGCGATATTTAAAGAAGATGTCGATCATCAACATATCCTGTTCACGAAAGATCTATACAATCAGCTGATCTTACTTTTTGGCATAATTGGAAATATTCTGCAAAATATTATAAATTCTTTAGCCTTTTGCAAATTAAAAGTCTTGAGCTCAGACATAATTAGGCCTCAGGACCTGAACGACGAATTAATCAAAATTTCAACCCATTACAACGAAGAACTACCATTTGATCTAAAACCCGAAAACATTCTTAACTTCGAATCAGTAATAACTGTCGATTGCAAAATTGAAGAAACACAAATTCACTACTTTCTATCTTTACCTATCAATTATGAACATCCATTTAGTTTATACATGATGTACCCCATCCCTACAAAGTACGAGTCAGACTACGTTACTATAATTCCAAATGTTAGAGTTTTACTAAAATAAAATATTAGCCAAAAAATATTGCCTCTAAGTGACTTGTGCTTTGGTAGCAACGGTCAATTTCAATGCAAGAATGACTTAATTTTAAATTTCCAAGCGGACTGTGAAGCAAAATTACTACTTAATGGAACATTGGATTTATGCAAATTCATCAAACTTGAAATTAATAATGATAACCTAGAGAAACTACCATATACCAACAAATTATTAGCTGTCTTCCCATACAAAGAAGAAATCAAGATCATCTGCCCCGACCATGAAGAGACTCGCTACCTACAAGGAGTCTTCCTAATCGAACCGAATAAGTGCGACCTTGTGTATAAAAACAATAAAGTGCCAAAGTTAGAAGAGACATCGGGAAGTCCAGTGTTCATAAGTGCATCCGAACTCTACAAACTGAGCAACTTTACTATAAAACTAAAGAGACTTAAACTAGAAGACGTCCCCGTGTTTGTTCAAGTGCCCAACATTACAGAAACATTCATCCCTCTTAAACCCAGTGCATGGACACTCTTTTTATATGTGTTAATCCCGAAAGGTGCAGTGGCCCTAGGACTTAAATATTTTAGGACCAAAAAGGTGGTCGTCACCCCTAACTCCTTTTCTCCTCGTGGTTTCTGTTGAAATTAATTACAAAACTTTTTGAATGAAGAAGAAATTAAAAAGGTAAAATTTTTGATTGAGGAAATCAATAATTTTTATGCACGATGGGTGGGCAGACTTTAAATCTAAAGTAGATAAGATTAGCTATAGAAAGTTAATCACATCTAAACTTAAATTTTAATTTTGTTTTAATTTTTAATACATCAAGGGTTTGATTGTTTTAGCAGCAAAATCACCAACGATTAGCAATTAATGTCATCATCATATGTAGGGTGGGTGGGTGGCCTCTATACCACCTTCCAATCGGTAAAAAATAAACGAGGGTTTTAATTAAAAGTTGTAAAATATAAATAAACAGAAACTGGTTGCAATATTGAGAGATTTATTCATACAAATTTTTCAAATAATACTTGATGATGTTTTACTGATTGGAGGGTGGGATAGAGGCCACCCACCCACCCTACATATACATGATAACTATAATTACTGATCGCCTCGCGTTTTGCAATAATTTTAATCACAAAATTTGAATAAAAGAAAATTGACAAAGTAAAATTTTTGAGTATGTAAATTAATAAAAATTATATACATGATTCGTAGACGTAGACTTCAAATCAAAATTCAATAAGATTAGCTTTAGAAGGTCATTTATATTTAAACTTAAATTTGGATTATGCTTTATTACTTATTACATACAAGGTTTTATTGCTTTTTAAGCAGCAAAATCAACAACCATTTGTATTTAAAGTTATTACGTATATGTAGGGTGGGTGGGTGGCCTCTAATCCACCCTCCAATCAGTAAAACATAAGCGAGGGTTTAATTAATTGTTAAATAGAAATAAACACAAAATAATTGCAATTTTGAGAGATTTATACATACAAATTTTTCAAATAATATTTGATGATGTTTTACTGATTGGAGGGTGGGATAGAGGCCACCCACCCACCCTACATATACATATAAACTTTAATTACTGATAGTCACGCGGTTTGGAGTAAAATTAATTACAAAACTTTTTGAATTAAAAAAAAAAAAATTAAAATGGTAAAATTTTTGAGTGAGCAAATTTGTAAAAATTTGGTGCATGATTGATGGGCAGACTTTAAATCTAAATTAAATAAGATTAGCTGTAGAAAGTCATTTATATTTAAACTTAAATTTTGATTTTGTTTTATTTTTTATTACATAAAGGGTTTAATTGTTTTTAGCAGCAAAATCATCAACGATTAGCAATTAAAGTAATCATGTATATGTAGGGTGGGTGGGTGGCCTCTATCACACCCTCCAATCAGTAAAACATAAGCGAGGGTTTTAATTAAAAGTTGTTTATTTATTTATTTATTTATTTATTGACGTCAACATAACATTTTACATAAAAATATATACATAAATACTTTAGATTAAAACACTAAATTACTCTTAACAGATAATGTAACGAGCATCAGATTTGAACTTGATCAACGATGAGTTGGTAAAATTAAGTTTGTCACAATATTTATTTACCGTATTGGATATTCTTATACATGGACTATACATGACGTAAGAAGTACGACAAAATGGAATATGTAACAGGTGAAATTGTCGTGTTGTATAATTTGGAACATTGAATGCAAAGCATTCCAAACATTCCGATGAATTAATCAGATTATTGATTATTTTAAAGAAAAACCAAACGTCATACAATTCTCGTCTTTTTGATAAGCGTACTAAATTGACATAAGATTTAATCTGGTCTATATTCAGAACTATATGTTGTGAATACAATTTATATTTGAAATACTTTAAAAATTTAGTTTGTACATGTCGATATAGCAGCGAAAATGTGGTGACCAAATAATATTACAATATTCTAATACTGACCTAATAAGAGTGACAAAAAGAGTTGTTAAACTATGGACATTTGTAAAATCTCTGGTCGTTCTTTTAATGAATCCGACCATTTTATTTGCCTTGGCAATAACAGTTTCAATATGATATGAAAATGATAGTTTCTTATCAAAATGAACTCCCAGGTCCCTAACAACCTCTTCATATTTAAGACACACACCGTCTAAGAGGTACGTAAATCTGTTGTTATTAGATTTACGACTAAAAAGCATTACGTGGCATTTATCAATATTAAGGGACATATCATTCCTTGAACACCAATTACATATATTATTAATATCTGACTGTAACAATAAAGCGTCACTATCGGATGAGACTCGCCTGTATACCTTTAAATCATCCGCAAATAATAAGATGGGAGATTTTATTCCAACATATATATCATTAATGAATATATTAAATAAGAGAGGACCCAAGTGTGACCCCTGGGGAACTACAGATGTAACATTAAAAATATCAGATAGAAAATTGTTTACACGGACTTGTTGAGTCCGATTTGTTAAATATGAAGCGATCCACTTAAGAATGGGTCCACAAATGCCATGCTTCGCCAGCTTAGCTATCAGAAGTTTTATGTTAACTTTATCAAAGGCCTTACTAAATAAAATATAAATAGCATGAACTTCAGAACCAGCATCAAAAGATTTTAAAATGAAATTGCTGTATAAGAAAAGATTTGTATCAACTGATACAAATTCTATTGTAAAATAGAAATAAACACAAAATAATTGCAATTTTTAGAGTTTAATTCAAAATTTTTCAAATAATTCTTGATGATGTTTTACTGATTGGAGGGTGGTATAATACATATACATGATAACTTTAATTACCGATCGCCTCGCGGTTTGCAATAATTTTAATTACAAAATTTGAATTAAAGAAATTTTGTGAGTGTTTAAATTGAGGAGTTGGATGGAAAAAGGACACTTCCATGGAAATGCCCTTTCTCCGTAAATTGGTTTATATCACAAAAGAAACCTTCCTTTACCGGCCTTTGGTTCTGTTGTTTTCATACTTCGCATATTGGTGGCACTGTGAGCCAATCTTTCATAGAACATCAAATTTCACATGTGCCTAACCTAATTTTTATGCATATTTTATTGCTAAGTTAAAAGGGTACAATGAGCTCTGAAATTGACTCAAATAGCGCTGAGGACAATAATGATGAAGAAACAGAAAGTAGCTGTGACTTGGAATCTGATCATCTTGAAAGAAAAAACTTAGGTCGAAAACGAAAAATAAGCAAGGAGCAGTGGACAAAGAATAGGAAAAAAATAGCAAAACATAGCGGAAAAAAGTACACAACCACCAAAGGTAATATATTTTATTAGTGGTCGATAATTTTTATACTCAGAGATTTTAAATTTTCAGGTGTGCAGTGTATGCAAAATCTTTGCTACAGTTCTTGTGTGCTGTAAGAAGAAGTGTTATGAGGTTATACCAGGCAGACTACAACAAGAATTTTTTGAAAAATTTTTGATCTTGGCAAAGATAAGAACGAACAGGATAAGTTTCTTCTTGGTTGCATGTCTTCGATTCAACCAAAAACAAGGGTTACAGCTCCTAAATGTCACGCAAGGACTAATTAGAAATATGTTCTCAAAATAAATAGTTCCTCGATTGAAGTGTATAAACACTTTTTCTTGAATATTTTTCAAATTGGGTACAAACGTATACGGACAATCCACACGAAGTCGTCAAAAGACGGAAATATTCCTATTAGCGACAAAAGAGGCCAACATGAAAACAGGCCCCACAAAATAAACCCAGAAACTTGGTATTTAGTAAATGAATTCTTGGCACAGATTCCAAACAAAGAATCTCATTATAATCGGTCGAAATCCAAAAGAAAGTATTTCGAAATGTAAAGAATTTGTTTACAGGATTCCAACAGTATTTTTTTGAAAAAACTGGTCGAACACTAGGCATGATGTACTGTACTTTTCATCGATGGTTTCGCGAAAACTCTGAGTATTCTTTCCGGAGTCCACGATCTGACATTTGTGATTTTTGTGAAGAAAACAAAATGAAGCTTAAGTTAAACCCAAACGATTCTTGCAAAGTGATACAATCAGTACACGACAAAAAAGTATAAGAAAATAATAGAAAATCGTAGACATGATAAATCAACTTTAGTTGTCGAGTTTGATTACGCGTAAAATTTGCCTTTGCCAAAACTCATTGTCTCTCAACAGTTTTACAAACGCATTTTATGGTTGTACGTGTTTAATGTACACTGTCACAATCATGATACAAGTTCGTTTTATTGCTTTACAGAAAAAAAAAGAAAAATTCAAATTCGGTGATTTCTTTTGTTGATCATTTTTTGCAAACTGCGGTGGGACATGACCTGAATATAAAAAATATCGTATTTTTTTCAGGCGCCGCAGGGGGACAAAATAAGAATATGAATATGCTACACTACTGTTCATGGCTTGCAAAAACAAAAAATATTAACATTCGGCACATTTTTCCAGTTCGTGGACATTCTTACTGCGTTTGCGATAGAAATTTTGGTGTTTACTACTGAAACGACTAGAAACGGTCAAAACTCCAAACGTTTATTTGCAAATTATGCAACAGTGTAAAGAAAAACCGACGCACTTTGAGGTTATTGAAGGCGCGCCGCTAATTAAAGACAGGGACAAGGGCTTAAAAGATTTTTTC
The DNA here is from genome assembly GCA_963969525.1 of Ontholestes murinus. Taxonomy (NCBI): domain Eukaryota; kingdom Metazoa; phylum Arthropoda; class Insecta; order Coleoptera; family Staphylinidae; genus Ontholestes; species Ontholestes murinus. The sequence continues at coordinate 81,913,078 of OZ018388.1, forward strand.
AAGAAATCTGTAAATACTAAAAAACAAAGTTTTACTTTAAGAAAGTATTGTCAGATAAAACATAATGCTTTAGGTATTCTGAGTGCAGCAGAGTCATATAACTTTTATACTTCATTTGATTTTTGGATTACAAGAAAAAAAAAAGATAACTTGGAAGTAAATTTGGAGCCGGTTCCACCAGTTTTATTAAATCTGAAAAAATTCAAAACTTAAAAGATTTAATAAAATTTTTGGAGTTAGATGAGTCAGGGTGGTATAACAAAAATGTGTTCAAGGAACAGATGAACCTGCCATCTACATCTACTGAAGAAAACGACCAACAAAACAGTGACAGTGATTTAGAATGGTAGTGTTTTATATTTTTTACGGTTATGTTAAACAAGAGTTATATTCAATAATAAATATTTGCTAAAATTAATCTTTTTGTAGTATTTATTAAGATCTATAGAAAAAGGGCACTATTTCAGCTGTTATTTTTAACGATTTTAGGTATGTTAGGCAAAAAATAAAATGTTTTCAAAAAAGTTTTCAATAAAACCAACATGTGTTGTATAAATATAATTGAAAGAAATACAGGTTACCTTAGAATAACAAACTTGATGCTTCAAATACTTTCAATAGTTCTAACTCAAAATGCCAATTTTGTAAAAGTGCCCTTTTTCTATACAACTCCTCAATTAATAAAAATTATATACATGATTCATGGACTTTAAATAAAGCTTAAATAAGATTAGCCATTGAAGGTCATTTATATTTAAACTTAAATTTGGATTGTGCTTTATTATTTATTACATACAAGGTTTTATTGTTTTTTAAGCAGCAAAATCATCAACCATTTATATTTAATGTTATTATGTATATGTAGGGTGGGTGGGTGGCCTCCATTCTACCCTTCAATCAGAAAAACATTAGCGAGGATTTTAATTAAAAGTTGTAAAACATAAATAAACACAAAATAATTGCAATTCTTAGAGATTTATTTAAACAAATTTTTCAAATAAATTTTTGATGATGTTTTACTGATTGGAGGGTGGGATAGAGGCCACCCACCCACCCTACATATACATAGAAATTTTAATTACTGATCGTCTCGCGGTTTGGTATAAAATTAATTACAAAACTTTTTGAATGAAAATGAAATTCAAAAGGTAAAATTTTTAAATGAGGAAATTAAAAATTTTTATGCACGATGGGTGGGCAGACTTTAAATCTAAAGTAGATAAGATTAGCTATAGAAAGTTAATTATATCTAAACTGTTTTGATTTTGTTTTATTTTCTATTATATTAAAGGTTTAATTGTTTTTAGCAGCAAAATCATCAACGATTAGTAATTTAAGTTATCATGTACATGTAGGGTGGGTGGGTGGCCTCTATCCCACCCTCCAATCAGTAAAACATCAGCGAGGGTTTTAATTAAAAGTTGTAAAATATAAATAAACAGAAAGTAATTGCAATATTGAGAGATTTATTCATACAAATTTTTCAAATAACTCTTGATGATGTTTTACTGATTAGAGGGTGGGATCGAGGCCACCCAACCACCCTACATATACATGATAACTTTAATTACTGATCGCCTCGCGATTTGCAATAATTTTAATCACAAAATTTGAATAAAAGAAAATTGACAAAGTAAAACTTTTGAGTGTGTAAATTAATAAAAATTATATACATGATTCGTAAAAAGACTTTAAATCAGGCTTAAATAAGATTAGCAATAGAAGATCATTTATGTTTAAACTTAAATTTGGATTATGCTTTATTATTTATTACGTACAAGGTTTTATTGTTTTTTAAGAAGCAAAATCATCAACCACTTGTATTTAAAGTTATTATGTATATGTAGGGTGGGTGGGTGGCCTCTATCCCACCCTCCAAACAGCAAAACATAAGCGAGGGTTTTAATTAAAAGTTGTAAAATATAAATAAACACAAAGTAATTGCAATTTTGAGAGATTTATTCATACAAATTTTTCAAATAAATTTTGATGATGTTTTACTGATTGGATAGAAGCCACCCACCCACCCTACATATACATAGAAATTTTATTTACTGATCGTCTCGTGGTTTGAAGTAAAATTAATTTCAAAACTTCTTGAATGAAAAAAAAAAATGAAAAAGGTAAAATTTTTGAGTGAGTAAATTAGTAAAATTTTTATGCACAATGGGTGAGCAAACTTTAAATTTAAAGAAGATAAGATTAGCTATAGAAAATCATTTATATTTAAACTTAAGTTTTAATTTTGTTTTATTTTTTATCACATCAAGGGTTTGATTGTTTTTAGCAACAAAATTATCAAAGATTAGTAATTATAGTTATGGTGTATATGTAGGGTGGGTGGGTGGCCTCTATCCCACCCTCCAATCAGTAAAACATAAGCGAGGGTTTTAATTAAAAGTTGTAAAATATAAATAAACAATTTTAAGAGTTTAATTTACACTAGAATAACATCAAAGTTACTATTTACAATGTTGTTATAAAATTTGGTGACTTTTGTGTTGAGTCCGCCGTACGTTTTGATAATAAAACGAAATGGGAATCTTATTATGTGATAAATTTAGTTTTTTGTTGATACAATTTTCGGTATTCCGTTAAAATATTTAATTAAAATAGAAAATGCAGTTTGCAAAATTAAACGAAATCCGTGCGACAAACATAACTGGACTCAACGACAACTTATGTTTTTTTTTTATATTCTACGACAACGTTTCACCACATAGTGGTTTCGTCACTTAGATGATATAAGTGATATGAAGTTTCGACAACTAACAGCCTCATCAATCTAGTATATATGCTGCGGTTATGAGCTCTATAAGCATTGATACGTTACTCCGTGGTGGTGTTTATTAATGCTGGGTGTAAGGAAGGAGAGATAAAACAGGATGAGGGAGAAACTGCTCTCAGAGGTTCTTCGGTGAGAAACAAGTGATTCGAGCCGAAACTGATTTGAACCTGATTGATTTCTTACGCTCTTTGCTTTTTTATATACAGTTTTTGTTTGCTTATTAACTACTGAGTTACAGCTGAGAATGTACAAAAGGTATATAATTATATTTGCACATTAGAAATATTTGGAACGTGAATGTGTTTTGCTACGGCCTTATCTCTTTTCCATTTCCCATTATTGCACGAACGTCCTCAAAAATGTTGATTCAATAATAATAAATTACCAAGTAATAACAATATTATAATTAAAAAATACTAGTTAGGAAATGTAACTTTGAAATTGTTAATATTTATATATTATCCATAATTAGCATAATTAGTAATAGCGACAAACAGTAAAGAATTTATTTGCTTATCAAACTATTCAGCTGTATGGGTAAAAATCATACACTAATAAAAATTAAAATATTACATTTCAGATAAACACACAAGTATGTATTCATTAAAAAAAATGTCTGAACGTTTACATTTCATTCTTAACATTAGTTAAATTGTGATGGTGATCAACAGTATAAGTAGGAATGCAGCAGCAATCGCAGGAGTTGAACAATGGCAGCAGATTTGGCGACGTTACTGCGTTTGGTGCTGCTCAATCAGTGCGGATTGGATCCGAGAAGTGATTACCAAAATGAATCCAACGATTTGAAGAATGGGGAAACGTTTGATTTCATCGTGGTCGGTGGAGGATCAGCGGGAGCAGTCGTCGCCAATCGATTATCAGAAAATAAATCTTGGAACGTGTTACTGGTGGAAGCCGGTGGTTATCCTACGTCTGAAGTCGAGGTAAATATTTTTTGAGTAATTAATGTAGGAAATGTTTATACAGTTAAAACCTACTAGTTAAGATTGTGCAAACATAGCCTAATAATTTTTAGAACACAATTAAAACTTTTCACATGTTGAAAAAACATTTAATTAAATTCGCTACGTTCTTGATGGAAGCAAATTTTCATATTGGGAAAAGTATACAAAATGTATAATCTCTTCAACTCTAAACCATATAATATTTACATAATAATTTACTATTACTATTTATTATTATTTTAGACACCTGCATACTTAAGAGATCTAATGCAAAACCCAAGATACGATTGGATGTACTCGACCGAACCATCGAATACCTCGTGCATGGGTTTTGTAGGAGGTAGATGTCAATGGGCCAGAGGAAGAGTGCTCGGTGGATCGAGTTCAATCAACTACATGGTGTACCTCAGAGGATTGGAAAGTGATTACGACGGATGGAAAGATTTGGGCAATAAAGGATGGGGCTGGAACGATGTGCTACCATACTTTGAGAAATCCTTAGTCGGACATTTAAATATAACCTACGTGAGATCGTGGAATAGAATGCGCGAAATCCTCTTATCGGCATTCGAGGAAGCGGGATATCCAACCACGAATGCCCACGATGCAGTGACTGGAGGTTTCCTAACATTACAGACCATTTACAACGGAACAAGGAGCCACACGGCCAAAGCCTTTCTATCCAGACTGGCCAAACGACGTAATTTGAAAATTGCACCAAACACACAAGCCTTAAAAATTTTGTTTAAAAATAAACGTGCTGTGGGTGTAAGAGTGTTATTCAAAAATCGCACCATTAATTTATACGCGAAAAAAGAAGTCATTATATCTGGAGGTTCAATTAATACACCGCAACTACTCATGCTTTCAGGTATCGGACCTAAACAAGAATTACAAAAACTACGTATTAAATCAATAGCGGACCTTCAAGTCGGTAGGAATCTACAAGATCACCATCAAATGTACGGAGTATTTATAGGTGTTGACACAATACCTAACAACACGATCGATAATTGTTATTCATCGGCATTATATTGCACCAAAAGAGAAGGACCATTGGGAACGGCGGGTCTCATCAACGTGGTGTTATTCTTGAACGTGTACAATCGAACTCAATTGCCTAATATGCAAATCCATCAAGTTTTCTACCCTATAAATTCACCTGATGAAGTCAGGCAAGCTTTTGAAAATGCTAGGATAAACGAAAACACCACCCAACAAGTAATCGAAGCTAATAAACATACGAATATCTTAGGCATGTTAGCTACCCTAAGTCATCCAAAATCACGCGGACACATCCTATTAAATTCCACCGATCCTTTAATGAAACCATTACTCTACCCAAATTACCTAACGGAGAAAATCGACATGGACACGATGATTGCAGCCATAGGACACATTGATGGTCTTTTAAAGACGCCCAGTATGAGGAATTTAAACGCACGTTTCTTGGAGATAAAACCACCCAACTGCGCGCACTTGAATTTCAACACTAGAGAATTTTGGGAGTGCAACATTAGGAATTTAGGGTCGACGGTTTTCCACCAGGTCGGGACTTGCAAGATGGGACCCGCTTACGATCCAGAAGCCGTCGTTGACGACCACTTGAGGGTGTACAATGTAACGAATCTGCGCGTCATCGATGGAAGCATCATGCCGAATATAATCAATCGCAACACGAACGCCGCTTGTATCATGATCGGAGAAAAGGGAGCCAACTTGATTAAACAAGATTGGTTACTACCGATATAATACAATAACAATAGAAATATTAATCTGTAAGTTTATTTAATCATTTGTATTATTATTATGTATATATTTATGTTAATAAGCTTTAAAATATAAAAAGAAATAAAAAATTATTGATTTCATTTGTTACACTCCCTGTATATTGCATTTTGCAAAAAACAATTGTGGAAACAGTTGAAATTAAGGAAACAAAAACTAAACTACTACTACTAAAAGTAATAATAAGGATTTTGACTTCAACATCATTAAAAATTTGTCAATTCGATCTTAAAACATTTTTCTAATAAACAAATAATTAAACTTTAAATTGTTTTTCTTTAAAAAGTTTTCAAATGTCTTCAATTCAGAAAATGGCAGAGACGATGAATTTGTGGTAAAAATTGATTAACTAAAGATTGATATAGTCACAATATAGTTACAAAATATAATGGAAAAATTAATGCACCAATAAAAAAATATTTTAGTTTTTAAGTGGTGGTATCAATCACTATTGATCATAATAACTGAAATGATGTATTTTATTATAGTAGTTATTAATAATAAATTTCATTCAAATCAAATAAAGCGTTCAATTGTTCTAAACAAAAGAAAGACAAATTTCGGCTTAATCGTAAACTTTTGGATATAGATATGTTGCATTAAATCGTCATATTTTAGCCCCAGGAATCTGTGGTCCAGCCATTTCTTCATATTAACGGGACACGCTGTATATTCTATATAGGGAAAATAAAAATTATTTGAAATATTTGTATGAATACATCAATTAATTAATGCAATTATTTTCTGTTTGTTTGCATTTTACAACTTCTAACTAAAACCCTCGCTTATGTTTTACTGATTGGAGGGTGGATAGAGACCACCCACCCACCCTACATATACATGGTGACTTTAATTGCTAATTGTTGATGATTATCCAGCTATAAACAATCAAATCCTCGTAATAAAATTAAAACAAAACAAAAATTTAAGTTTAAATATAAATTCAATAGCTAATCTTATCTAATTTAGATTTAGCCCATCCATAATGCATCAAATTTTTACTAGAGGACACCCACCCACCCTACATATATTTTTAGCTGTGGTTTACCAATTTTTTTGGCGAAATTTAATAAATACACTCCGTTTCAAAGGATTTTCAAATTTTAAAAACAATTCAATGCGTAGTTTATTTTTTACAACATTTTAATCTCATGCATCAAATTTGATTTCCTTTCATTCAAATTTCCATGTTATAATTTTGGCTCCAGATATAATTTAGCAATTTAGGTAATTTCAAATTAAAACACTTGTTTAGTTTCATATTGTATATATAAAACTAAACAAGTGTTTTAATTTGAAATTACCTAATATTATAATTTCGTTTTATCAAGAGTGCAGTGAAGAAAGTATATACCGAATTAAGCAATTGTTTTGATAAAATTTTATGACCACACTTTTTTAATAGATTTCCTAAATTTTTAAGTCAGTTTAATGCGTAATTCATTTTTTATCACATTTTAATTTCATTTCTCCTAATTCCATGTTTACTTACAGATTTCAATTGTTTTTTCTTCTTCATTTTCAGTTGTTTGTAATTTCATTTGTTTGAACGATTTTATTCTGATGTATTTTTATAAAGAATTACAATTGTTTTATTACAATGTTTGTTTTTCATTTTTTAGTGAAATTTCAATTGTTTTTTAATTTTTAGAAACTTTACTGCATTATTAGATTACAATTTTTTTAATAGCAACTTTTTTTTTACTTTCGCTTTCGTCATTCAGTCACGACTTTTTTTAAATATTTTTTTTTTTGTAAAATTTCAATTGTTTGAAGTAAATATTCCATTTTTTTTAATATCTTCTTAAAACATTGAATATTTGCGACAAAATATCCAATTCTAATCTAATAAGTTAGTCAAAATTTTCTAAAAAAAGAAAAATTCAAAATCGAATTGTAACTGTTGTTTGATTTTCAATTGTTTTCATTTTTAGTTGGTTTCCTAAAAATTCAATTGTTTTACGTTGTTTAGTTTAAATTATCTGGTTTAGAAAAACGAAATAAGTTTTATATTTATTCAATTGTTTTTTCTTCTTAATTTCAATTGTTTTAACTGTTTTAACGGATGTTTTCAATTGTTTATTTATTTTCAAATAATTAATTGTTTTTTCTTCTTCATTTCTAATTGTTTGAACGATTTTATTCTGACGTATTTTTACAAAAATATTACAATTGTTTTATTACAATGTTTTTTTAAATTTTTTCGTGAAATTTCAATTTTTTTTTTAATTTTAACATTTACTGCATTATTAGATTACAATTTTTTTCAGTAATATTTTTTTTTTGACTTAGGCTTTCGTCATTCCTCACTACTTTTTTTTTAGTTTTTTTGTAAAATTTTAATTGTTTGGAGTAAATATTTCAATTTTTCTTCTTAAATATTTTCTTAAAACAATTGAATACTTGCAGCAAAAAATCCAGTTCTAATCTAATAAGTTAATCAAAATTTTCTAAAAAAGAAAAATTCAAAATCAAATTGTAACGGTTTTTTGATTTTCAATTGTTTTCATTATTTAGTTAGTTTTATAAAAGTTCAATTGTTTTACGTTGTTTAGTTTAAAATATCTGGTTTAGAAAAACGAAATAAGTTCTATATTTATTCAATTGTTTTTTCTTCCTAATTTCAATTGTTTCAACTGTTTTAACGTACGTTTTCAATTGTTTTTTTTTTAATTGTTTCAAGTAATTAATTGTATTTTCTTTTTCATTTCTAATGTTTTGAATGATTTTACTCCGATGTATTTCTATAAAAAATTACAATTGTTTTATTACAATGTTTTTTTTTCATTTTTTTTCGTAAAATTTCAATTGTTTTTTAATTTTAATAAAATTTACTGCATTATTAGATTACAATTCTTCTAGTAGTAATGTTTTTTGAATTGGCTTTCGTCATTCAGTCACGACTTTTTTAGTATTTTTTTTTTTTGTAAAATTTCAATTGTTTGGAGTAAATTTTGCAATTTTTTTTAAATATTTTCTTAAAACAATTGAAATTTTGCAAGAATAAAGCCAATATTCTAATCTAAAAAGGTGGTCAAAATTTTCTAAAAATGGAAAAATTCAAAATCAAATTGTAACAGTTGATTTTCAATTGTTTTAATTTTTTAGTTGGTTTAATAAAATTTCAATTGTTTACGTTGTTTAGTTTAAATTACCTGGTTTAGAAAAACCAAATAAGTTTTATTAAAAAAAATTCAATTGTTTTTTTCTTAATTTCAATTGTTTTCAAATGTTTTAAATTGTTTTTTTAATGTTTTTTTCCTTTAATTGTTTACTAAATAAGTTTTATTACAAGTTTTAATTGTTTTTTTTTTCTTAATTTCAAGTGTTTTCAACTGTTTTGCCGTATGTTTTCAATTGTTTTTTTTCCTTTAATTGTTTACTAAATATTTTTACTACAAATTTTAATTGTGTTTTTTTCTTAATTTCAATTGTTTTAACGGATGTTTTCAATTGTTTTTTTTTTATTTGTTTTTCCCTTTAATTGTTTACTAAATAAGTTTTATAACAAATTTTAATTTTTTTTTTGTTAATTTCAATTGTTTTCAACTGTTAACGGATATTTTCATTTGTTTTTTTCCTTTAATTGTTTACTAAATAAGTTTTATTACAAATTTTAATTGTTTTTTTTTCCTTAATTTCAATTGTTTTCCGTTAAACGGATTTTTTCAATTGTTTTTTTACTTGGTTTTCAAAAAGGTTTGCTTTATTGATGTTTTATTACAATGTTTTTTCATTTTTTCCTTAAATTTCAATTGTTTTTTTTAAATTTATATAAAATTTTTATAAAATAATGCATTATTAGATTACATTTTTTTAGAAGTGTTTTTTTTTTACTTATACTTTCGTCATTCAGTCACGACTTTTTTTAGTATTTTTTGTTTTATAAAATTGATGTTTTCAATTGTTTTTTTTGTTGGTTTTTTCCATTAATTGTTTCTAAATAAGTTTTATTACAAATTTTAATTGTGTTTTTTCTTAATTTCAATTGTTTTAACGGATGTTTTTAATTGTTTTTCTTTGTTGGTTTTTTCCTTTGTTAAATTTTCACTTGGTTTTCAAAATTGATTTAAATCTATAATTGCTTTATTGATGAATTAAATTATTTTTTTATTACTTTTTTGTATAATTTTAACTGTTTTATAGAATTTATCAAGATTTTCAATTGTTTCTTTTAATGTTTAAACTATTTTATTAGATTAGAATTGTTTTTTTATAGTTTTTTGCAAAATTTCAATTGTTTGAAATATTTATTAAAAAGTTTTTTTTTTAATATAAATTATGCGATCGAAATTTCTGAAAAAAATTATTATGTAAGAATATTAGAATATTTTTGTTAGCATGATAGACAAAATACCTTACTGTTTTTTGTTTTGTTTTGATTTTCAATTGTTTATTTTTTTAGTTGGTTTTCTTAAATGTCAACTGTTTTAGGTTGTTTAGCTTAAAATGTCCAGTTTAGGAAAACTAAAAATGTTTTACTACAGATTTCGATTGTTTCTCCTTGTTTTCTTTTTAAATTTCAATTGGTTCAACTGTTTTATTGCCGATGTTTTTTTAAATCAAATTTTAGAATATTTCTTTTTTATTCCAGTTTTTTTGTCTTCATCTTTTTTAATAACACTTTAATGAAATATCAAATAATAAAAGTAATAATATGAAATATTATATTAAAACCACTGCACTAATAAATTAATTTTTTATTTTATTTACTTTATACGAAATACCAAATGTTTATTTTTGATTTGTTTTATTGTAAATTTTGCAAATCGTTTTTAAGAGTTTTTTTTAAATCATTTCAAATAAATTTTCAACTTGTTTTTTTTTGTAAGTTTTAAGTAAATTTCAATTAAAAAAATGTTCTCTTTGGAAAATCTGAAAATGTTTTATTACAAATTTCAATTCAATTCTTTCATTTAAACTCTGTAAAATTTCAATTGTTTCAACAGTTTAATTTCGCCGTTTTTTTTTTTTTTTTAATAAAATTTTACAGTTTTTTTCCAATTCTTTTATAAAATTTCAATTGTTGTAAATGATGATTTTTCAATTGTTTCAATTTGTATTAAGTAGATACAAAATAATTGCAAATGTTTTTTTTAGTTGCTTTCACATTTTCAATTATTTTTTTTTCGGTTCTTTTTTTACTTAAATGGTTTCAAATACATATATTCAATTATGATTTCGATTTTGAAAATTTACAAATGATTAATTACAGATTTTAATTGATCAGTATTTTCCTCGTCAAAATTCAATTGTTTCAAATGGTTTTTTTTTTAATTGACAACTGTTTACATTTTCAATTATTATTTGTTTTAGTTGTTTTTTTTACTTAAATGGTTCAAAGAATATTCAATTAGATTTTGAAAATTTACAACTGATTAATTACAGATTTCAATTGATTTTTTTCCTGGAAAAAATTTAATTGTTTCAAATGTTTGTTTTTAATGACAACTGTTTACATTTTCAATTATTTTCTGTTTCAGTTCTCTTTTTTTACTTAAATGGTTTCAAGTATATTCAATTTGATTTTGAAAATTTACAACTGATTAATTACAGATTTTTCAATTGATCAGTTTTTTTTTTCTCGTAAAATTTCAATTGTTTTTTTAATTAACAACTGTTTTTAGAGACTTTTTAATTGTGTCTATTTCATAAAACTAACTGTTTTTAATTTTGCTTTTAGAAAATTTACAATTGTTTTATTAGACTTTTTCAATTTATTTTTTATAAACTTTCAATTGTTTCAAACGAAAATTTCAACGGTTTTAGTTTAAGAAATAGTTCAGCAATTGTATACACAGTAAATTTTTTTTTGACCTGCGCCACAACAAAAAATAAATTAACTCTGATCAATCGCAATGAATTAGAAATTTCCCTAGCGTACTCTTAACCTACCTTAACCTTAACAGTCTGCGGGTTAACCTAGCGTACTCTTGACCTACCTCAACAGTCTAGACATTAACGTAGGTCGGGAGTACGCAAAGGTCAATATACAAACGGTTGTCGTAGGTCAAGAGTACGCTAGCTAAATCGATGGTTTTTATTCATTTTAGGGGAATATTTACGACATAAGGATAATTGAAAACAATTGATATTATGTGTAATGAAACAATTGAATATCGTTAGATACAGGGTGACTGACGAAAAACTTTTGGTGCTGTATCTCGCTTATTTTTAATCCGATTTTAATAAATAAAACATCAAATTAAACCATTTTTAAAAGACTGTAATAGGATCTGAACTGTTATTTTTTCTCGCACCCAGTTTTTGACAAAATACGATCAACATTTTTTTTTAATTGCACTGTATATATATTTTTATTGATTCGCAAGGAGATTTTTTTTCTGAATATAAAATTGTAGACAAATTTATCCATACATCAAACTTAAGTCGAGAAATTGAGGATTAAAAAAATAAATAAAAAGTCAAGTATCCATTGTAAACAATATACAGACCCTATTTTAAACGTCAAAAGTGACAGTGACAGCTATTGATACAATACTGCAACGATTTTTAATTATTTCATAATTAAAATGTTGCAATATTTCAAACACTGCTAGAATTTTGTGCTTCTACAGAAATCGTTTTTCAATTTTTGAAATATTGCAACATTTTAATTATGAAATAATTAAAAATCATTGCAGTATTGTACCAATGACTGACACTGTCACTTTTGACATTTGGAATAGGCTCTGTATATTGTTTACTATGGGTATTTGATTTTTATTTTTTTTTTTAATCCTTAATTTCTCGACTTTGGTTTGATGAATAGATAAAATCGTTTACAAATTTAGATTCAGAAAAAAATCTCCTTGCGGATCAGTACAAAATATATATACAGTGCATTTGAAAAAAAAAAGTTGATCGTCTTTTGTCAAAAACTGGATGCAAGAAAAAATATCAGTACAGTTTATATTAAAGTCTTTTAAAAATCATTTAATTTGATGTTTTATTTATTCAAATCGGATCAATAATAAGCGAGGTACAGCACCAAAGGTTTTTCGTCAGTCACCCTGTATATTGTTAGAAGAATTCTTAGAGCAATGAAATATTATTGACATAGAATTTGAACGAAAATAATAAATTTTAAATTAAAAATACGCACAGAATGCATAAAGGAGAGACAGGTAGCTAATCAAAATTAGATATCCCATAGAAGACAAGGACATTTGAGTTTAGTCGGTACTCATTAGTCGCCTCTTACGATATGCTGAGTGGGTAGCGGATGTATTCTGCCCCCCATCCTCAGGGGTTGATCCAGGGTGGGTTCAATTCTGTTATCTACATATGTTGTCTCTAGTGCCATGATACATTCATTAGCCAGTCTTGATGAAGGCATCATATAACTGCTGCATATGTTACGATCAGTCTTAGAACACACTGCTGTGATTCTGGGTGATACTCCCCACGATCTCCCATTGACTCTTCGACACTACCAGAACGCCATGATCGCCATCTGTACCTTAGTTCTAATTTTGTTGCACCGCTGGAATTTCCAAACCAAATATTATTCATCATTTCCTTTTCCGTGCACGTAAATAAAAGTGAAATAAATTAATTTTCCTACAATAGAAATAAGTTATTTCGTGTATAATGCGACGGCTTTCGCCTGACCTTCTTTTTTAAACCATTCAATTCAAATCGGCAATTTCAATATGTTTTCGTGAATATTGAAAAATATTTACTTTCACCGGTAACCTTTAAATTATAAAATACGCTTGAATAACGGAATAAAAAATCAAAATTAAGGTAAATAAAACAACATATTCATCACGCAGCCGTTTTGTTGACTTTGTACAGTCTGCGTTTATGTCTGTTGGACTTTAAGTGCGCGCTCCACTGAAACTGTCCAACGAATACCCGTTCGCACACCGTGCACGTGTGGGTGTCGTCTTGGGAATTCGGATTGGAATTGCAGCTTTCCATCGGTGGTAATCGTGCGTGCGGGCATTCCAAATTCTCAATGAAACTCTCAATAATTTCCACCGCCGGTTTCGTTATGTTAACGTCCCACTTTTTCAAATCGTCGGTGGTTAATTCATACACAGGAGGCACCTAAAATAGTTAAAAGCGGAATATTTAAAACTAAATCATTAGGTGTACAAATGAATAAACCAACAAATTTAAGAAATGTCAATAATCTAAATTATTTTAAGCAGTCAAGAAATTAATTTGAAAATCAATTTTTCCGTTCTTTTGCGGTTATATAGTGATTAAAAATGACAGTTGGTATGCCGGAAAGCCAAACATAACCTTTAAAAATATTCAGTTCAGTAGAGTTGAAAATGGCAACAGATTACGTGCATATCCGACACATTCTTTACGAATTTCAATAAGGGAAAAACTGCTGCAAGAGTTAATAAACAGCGTCGAAAGTCTTCTTATGGAAATTCGTTGAGTGATGAGAAATAGATACTCTATGACAATCCGAAATGCAGAAAGTCTTGGGTAAATCACTTCGAATCATCTCAATAGGTCACAAAACCTAATCGTTTCGGAATGGAGGCAAATACTTTGATTTAACAATTTAATTTACTCTCTTTTAAAATAAACCTTGAATATGGATTATTCATTTGTATAATATACAGGGTGACTGACGAAAAACCTTTGGTGCTGTATCTCGCTTATTTTTTATCCGATTTTAATAAATAAAACATCAAATTAAACCATTTTTAAAAGACTTTAATAGGATCTGAACTGTTATTTTTTCTCGCACCCAGTTTTTGACAAAAGACGATCAACATTTTTTTTTCAAATTGCACTGTATATATATTTTGTACTGATCCGCAAGGAGATTTTTTTCTGAATCTAAATTTGTAAACGATTTTATCCATTCATCAAACCGAGTCGAGAAATTGAGGATTAAAAAAAAAATTAAAAATCAAATACCCATAGTAAACAATATACAGAGCCTATTCCAAATGTCAAAAGTGATAGTGTCAGTCATTGGTACAATACTGCAATGATTTTTAATAATTTCATAATAAAAATGTTGAAAGATTTCAAAAACTGAAAAACGATTTCTGTAGAAGCACAAAATTCTAGTACAGTGTTTGAAATATTGCAACATTTTAATTATGAAATAATTAAAAATCGTTGCAGTATTGTATCAATGGCTGTCACTGTCACTTTTGACATTTAAAATAGGGTCTGTATATTGTTTACAATGGATACTTGACTTTTTATTTATTTTTTTAATCCTCAATTTCTCGACTTAAGTTTGATGTATGGATAAATTTGTCTACAATTTTATATTCAGAAAAAAAATCTCCTTGCGAATCAATAAAAATATATATACAGTGCAATTTAAAAAAAATGTTGATCGTATTTTTTCAAAAACTGGGTGCAAGAAAAAATAACAGTTCAGATATTATTAAAGTCTTTTAAAAATGGTTTAATTTGATGTTTTATTTATTAAAATCGGATAAAAAATAAGCGAGATACAGCACCAAAGGTTTTTCGTCAGTCACCCTGTATACACCTATTAATAACAATTTTTGTATCATTTTTTAAATAATTTTCAAATTTCTAAAATATATATTCTTATTACACGTATTATTATTATTAAGTTACCTCTCGTTCACTCCTTGCTAAAAACCGATTCTGTATCCAGCGCACCTGTTTACGGGCGTACCTTCGCGTCACCATCTTCAAGTTCTCGATGCCTTCGAGTAATTTTGCCTTTCCGGCGTCCGTTTGGCGTTCGTCCTCGTCCAACATCAGGAACTCGTGGAATTCCTTGAAGCCGATCATTTGAAATATACCCTTGGTATAATCAGGTACGCTAAAAAATACATGCATTACTTTCAAATTGATTTCAACTGTTTTGTAACTAATTTTAACACATATTGTCAAATAATTAACTCTTTCAGGACCATATTTGCCAAATTATTTGATGAATAGTAATCTGGAGAGACTTCTTGGTGGGAGAGGGAGTAATTTTCACCAGAAATAGAGTGTAAGAATTGAAGAATACATTTTTTGTAGGCGGATTTATTGAAATATTTTGGATTGGGATGGTAGATGTCATACGCCAAGAGATTGTATAGGATGGAAGAACGTTGGGGAAGACCTTGCTCGGGCAAAACATGAGTTGGAGAGGGAGTTGTGTAGTTTGATCTGAAGAGAATAGTTGTATAGGAAACTATCAGGAAATGTAATAGGTGAATCGGGAGTTTGAGGGTACTGCACTTAAATAGCAGGCCTTGACGCCAAACGGAAACAAATGCTGATTGATTGTTGAGACACTTACAGCCGTACTAATAGACCGAGATTAATTCTCGGATTGTAGAATCCTAGATTAATTGTCGTATTTTTTTAGTTACAGTTAAATATCACTGGTTTTATGTCGGTATCACGGAACAGCTGATGGTATTGTCAATATAACCCGTGATTGTCAGTTGAGGAGCATGTGCAAAGTTTGTTTGCAAAAACATTAAATGAAAATAATTCTCAATTTTCATTGAAAATAATTATGAACTTTACTTACTTTAATCTTGATTAAATAAAAACAATGCTTAATCTTCGTCCCTTATCACACAAACTAACTTTGCAAACAAACATTTCACGTTCTTCTTTACTGACAATCACGTCAGCTGTTCCGTGATACCAACGTAAAACCAGTGATATTCAAATGTTACTAAAAAAGTTACTAAACCTGACAATGAATCTAGAATTCTTCAATCCGAGAATTAATCTCTGACTATTAGTACGGTTGTTAGACGTTGAAAATCCATATTCAATAGTAAGATAACGAGACTGTTAGACTTTGGTTTATTTTAAATATTACATATGTGTCGCCACACTGTGGCTTCTTCAGGTGAAGATATTTTCTCGTTATCTTCATATTAAACAAAGGCTTTTTTGACATTTAAGACCATCGCGTATTTATTTCCTTTGGCAGTTTCAAGAAAATGGCTAGTGGAAGGGTTGTGCATCTGCGGTCTAGGAAGCCAAACTGATATTAGGGGATGCAAATTTCTAATATTTTTCTAAGCGCCGGAAGACGGTAACTACTTGGAAGGAGAGGGTCATTGTCAGATTTGGAGATACAGGTAATTATTCATTTTTCCATTCAGATGTTATGTTTCATTTCATTCATTTTTTGCAAGTTTTTATCTGTTTTGTTTTTCATAATTGATATTTTTTTTTCGTTCTTTTTTCACATTTAATTCAATTGTTTTGGTCTTTTCAATTTTCAGATTTTTATGAAAAAAATCTACATTAAATTATTTCACATTTCTGTTAAATAATATAAAATAATAGTTTTTTGAGTTTATTTTCAATTTATATTTTTATGTTCAACTGATATTTTCGTTTAAATTTAATTTTTACTTTCAATTGATTTTAATTTTTTTCTTTTTTTAATTTAGAAGTATTGAAAAAAACAATTTTATTTTTAGACGTTTTAAAATTAGTATTTCATTTTATTTTTATTTTTGTATAGGTAATCAAATTTGAAAAACAAGTGATTTTTTTTCAGGTTCTATGTGATTTTGTTATTCTCATTTTTTTAAATTGTTTATTGAATTTTTATTTTAACCATTTTATTCTCGAATATTTTAAAATAAAAAATTAACCTTTCATTTGTTTCATGTTTCAATTGTTATTTTTCAATTGTTTTTTACAAATTTTTATTTTTTTAGTTGTTTTCACTTTTATTGATTTATTTTTAAGTCATTTTTATTCCAATTTCATTTTAACGTTTACTTCTAACTAATATTTTATAATTTTTTTTAAATATATTTATTGTTCTATTTGAAAAATTAAAATAGGGCTCTAATGTAACGTTTAGATAATAGATGGTACCTTTATGGTAATATCTTAATATTTTAAATGCATTTTTATTTTTTTTGTATAGACAATTGATTTTTTTTCCAAATTTGTAAAAAAAAATTTTTCTTTTTTCTAAAACAAATGAAATATTTTTGGGGGCGATAATTGAGGTTAAAAATTTTAAACAATTGAACAATTTTGTTTAATTATTAAAATTTTCCAATAATTGATCAAATTTAATTGCTTTTTTAACATTTTTATTTGATAAAATGTAAAATCAATTGTTTTTTTTTAAATTAAGAAAAAAAATATAATATATTTGTTTTTAATAATTTTTGTTTCTTTTTAAGAAAAATATTATCAAAAACATTAGAATTTGTAAAATAAAAAAAAAACATGCTTGTTTTGAGTTTTCTAAAAGTTTCGCCCAAAGGAAAAAAACAAATGAATAATAAAATGTATTAAAATCCTTTAGTTCGTTGTAGAAAATGAAATAATAAATTTAAAAATACGAATACGTTTTCGTATTTTTAAATTTATTAAAAACAAATGAAGCAAATTATGGTTTACATTTATAAACAATTGAAATTTTCAATTATTAAAATATTCCACACAAAAAAAGCGATGAATTCAAACTGGGTTTCTATTGTTATTTATGTATTCTTTAATTATTTTAGTCATTTGAATAAATATCGCCAAAAAAATTGTTTTTAAAATTTTTAAAGGCACAAAATTTGTCAAAAATTGTTATTTTTTTAAATTGTTATAAATAATTTAAATTAATATAATATTGTTTTTATTCATTTATTTTAAAAAAATGGTTTTACCAATTTACAAATAATTTAATTAAATTTTCTTATTGTTTTTGTAAAAATACAATAGAAATATTTGTTTCATTTGTAGAAAATAGAAAAGTCAAAAACAATTAAAAAAATGGTGATGTGGCCATCATAGTACTTTCCCTATATTTTTCTCGAAAATTATGAGATTTACGGAAAAAAGCCTTTTCTTAATAATTTATTCATTTTTTAATTCTCTACAATTATTTGTTATATAAGTTTCAGGTAACTCCAACAGTTACTTAACAATTGGCAAAAAATGTCTAAATTTTAATTTTTTATTTTTCATATAGGGAAAGTAAAAACGGTTTACTTAATTAATTTTAATAAATTTAAAAATACGAAAACATTTCGTGAATCTACAACAATGAGTCTTACTAAGCCTACAAAACAAATTAATTTGAAACAACTACTTCTCTAGCTAATACTTCGACAGACATTGAACAATACAAATTAATTTGCGTGTTACAAATAGTACAACTATCAAAGCAACACTAATTTGAATGAAATTATTTCTGTTGAACAAACTAATAAATGATAAAATGTACTTTAGATTGTTTAAATGTAACTATAACATGAAAAATTATGAAAAATGAATTTTAAACTGATTTCATTAAATTAAATTAGCAAAAGCAATTAAAAAATCTAGCATTCAAGTTTATAATCATCTGCAGACACGTGTTTCGAACTTTCGCTCTCTTCAGTACAGCTTTATTATAAAATTGATCTTAAATACAAATAAAAACACTTACTAAAATAAATATAATGAAATATGATAATAAATATAATGAAATATAAATAACTTACTCAGATATGTACGGCAACTGAAAGTTCGAAACACGTGTCTGCAGATGATTATAAACTTGAATGCTAGATTTTTTAATTGCTTTTGCTAATTTAATTTAATGAAATCAGTTTAAAATTCATTTTTCATAATTTTTCATGTTATAGTTACATTTAAACAATCTAAAGTACATTTTATCATTTATTAGTTTGTTCAACAGAAATAATTTCATTCAAATTAGTGTTGCTTTGATAGTTGTACTATTTGTAACACGCAAATTAATTTGTATTGTTCAATGTCTGTCGAAGTATTAGCTAGAGAAGTAGTTGTTTCAAATTAATTTGTTTTGTAGTCTTAGTAAGACTCATTGTTGTAGATTCACGAAATGTTTTCGTATTTTTAAATTTATTATTTAATTTTCTACAACGAACTAAAGGATTTTAATACATTTTATAATTAATTTTAATAAAGAAACAAACTTTTTTAATAATAAAATTTATCGGTAATTTTGTTTTTTATTCTTTGAAATTTTAATTTTTTAGATCTATTTAGTGTTTCGATCGTACTCGATCATTTTCAAAGTTCAAAAGTTTAAACTTTGAAAATGAGGGAGTATGATCGAAACACGTATCAGGAAATTGAAAATATTAGTAACAATATGGAACATAACAAGTCTTCGCCAAAATTTCCAATTACATTTCCACTGTAACGTTCACGTTTCGCCACCTCTTAATTTTTAGACTAAAAGATTTCAAGATATATAATTCAGGAAAATTTAATAAATTCAAAAACAAAGATTTAACATAGGCGACCCAATTAACACCAAGATAAATATAAATAGAAATTATATATTTTAATTTAATACCATTTATTTTGCAATTCACATCATATATTCATCGGCTATTATGCAATTTGGGCATCCATAAGGACGTAAGGGACGAATCGTCAATATTTAGTGGGTTGAATTCAATTGCGGTTGTTCGAAAAAGGTCAACCACAGGTCACCTTAAGACGGAATCACGCGTCCGTATTTTCGTCGATTAAAATTTGAGCATCTCCTATTTTAATATTTATCATTTACGGTGATATTTCGCTTGTGAGAGGGATCATCGTAATTTATATTTTCGACATTGGATAACAATTTTTACTTCCCGTGTGGGAGTTTATTAACATACTATTGTGACCACAATAATGCTGTGTGGCTGCGGCTTTATTTTCGTTAATTCGAAATTGTCATTTTTTGAACTCGCTTAAGTATTTTTGGGGGAAATAAAAATTGATAAAAATTTCTGAGACAGTAATTGTCGAGCTGTGTGCTCAGGAGGTTGTTGAAAGGGAGTCTTAAAGAACACGTGCTGTGTGCCATTGTGTTAAGGAAAAAATCTGAAAGAATCTCTTTGATCTTAACAACCAAATAAGTCCAAATTTAATATTAAGCGAGGCCAAACTACATCTTAAGGTAAATCCCCATATTTTCCCTATTTTATAGAAATTTGTCGATTTTTTTTTCTCTGCAATTTTGTTATCTACATTTTTCCAGCTTGTCCGTTTTGTTTTTCTGTTTTAATAATAATTAATTCCGGCTCGTTTACTAAAATTAAAAATTTTTAGGCCTCGTTGTTTGGGTTAAATTTTTGTTAAAAATTTAAAAATCCAGTTGAGCCCATTCTTTTTGGAATTTTTGGCGATTTCCGAAGTGTAGTCCGAAGTCAAATTCTTTGCCACGGCGATTTCGAAGGATCATTCGAAGGATTGCGTGGGCGGACTTCTGGAAGGATCAATCATCTTTCGCTGATCCTGGAGATAGGAGATGGTGTATTGAACCGGAAAATTTGCAGGAAAATTCCAGATAAGTGAACAAATAAAAAAAAAAAACTGTTGAATTTTAAATTTAATTATATAATAATTAATTTGATCAGTGTTTAGCATATTGATAAATTAGTGTTTAAGAAAAGGAAATCATTCAGATTTATTTAATACTTAGAAATTTGAGTTGCATTAATTGATTGATACGTAATTTTATATTCCTACCTTAATGGTCGTCAATTATTTAAAGTAGAAGAAGCAATTTTTATAAAGTAATTGCATCAATTAATTTAATTAGAATAAGGATTCGTGGTGGAAATTCAGGGAAGAGGGATTATTTTTTTGTTAAGATTTTCTTTAGATTAAGATTTGAATTAAATCTATTGTATGACATATGTAAAGAGTGACGTCATTCTACTTGAATTTGTTTATGATTTAGATGATTATTTATTTTGATTTATATGGAGATATGTTTTTTTTTACGATTGTTTCGCACATTTTTAGTTGTTTGATTAAATTGAGATTTAGTTATTATTCTTTTTAAAAGCGATTTTGATATTTGTATGCTATTGAGTGTTCGTGTGTTAATAAATTATTATTTAATTTATTTTTTTATAGTAATAAAAGCATTGTATATATTTTTTTATTTTTTTAAATTAAATTTTGCATATGATTTAAACTTTCTTTCAATTAATTATTTTTCTACCTTTGTTTTTCCTCCTTAAGTTTCTTGGTTTAGAGAGGAGAAGTAACTTTAAAGAATTTTTGAAAACCAAGTGGCGCTCAACATTTTTATTTTTTTGTTTTTTTAAATCTTATACCCACGACTCTGCCTATCGACAAAGAGTTGCCGAAAGCAGGTCACACCACCAATAAAATTCTAACATAATCATATTAAATTTCACGATGTGTCAATTATTTATAATTAATTAATAGTAAATAAATAACTTTAATTGTTACCTGTGAGTATTGTAAGATTTATGGAAGTTCAACAATTCATCAACAAGGCCGTCTTCCATCATCACGCCCACGCGATCATTTATCCTTTGATCCAGAATTTCCTACAATAAGCAAACATTTTAATATAGTCGTAGTATTTACGAGAACGCTAGAGAGGTTTATAGTGAAATGATTAATATATTTAGCTGCTTAAAAAACTGTCTTGTTCCGCAAGATAATACCATAAAGCGTCATCTATTATTTAAAGCGATTCACTTACTCAGTTAGAAGACCGCAGTGAAATGCTTCAGTCAAAAGATGGCACTTTAATGCTTTTATCTTATTTTATGGATACCTGAAGAGTTAGATAAAACTCCGTGGTAAAACTCTATTTCTTTACGCTGATAACATCCATAATAGATTAAAACCTGTCCGCGACTGTTATTAATAAAATTAAACCATTCAATAATTCAATGTTTTCACTCTCTAGTTCGATAAGTAAAAATGTATAGTATAGTATAATGTTTTGTACAATTTATTTGTTAATAAATAAATATACTCATAAATTTACCTTCTCCCAGTGTAGCCAGAAAATGATTGTATTTGGATACCGCAAACCGCCACCGCGGGAATTTCCACCTTTGGACATTTGTTGCTCCTTTAAAATCTCACTGTGTGCTCTTCCTTTTTGTTCCAGTATCTCTAACGATCTTAAAATTAAAATATACAATCGTTATTTTAATGTATATAAAACTTTAATACCATTTCATTATTTACCTACGATCGTAAGTAAGTAATCTGCCATTTCGTTTATATTATCAAGTTTAATAGTTATTTGTATAAATTAATATATATTTAAGTTTTTCGTCGAAAATTTGTGCTATAAAAACAATTTGACATGTCCGTGCAGTAAAAACGTAAAAAAGCACTAGTGCTTTAATTTAAAAAGCCACTTTTACAACGAAAAATGATGCAAAAAGCGTAATATTACCGTAATATTTTCCTTTTATTATTAGGATGTAATCGTTTGGCCATTGCCGGATCTAAATTCTTTAACTTATCGTGAAGTTCCTCGCTGGACAACTCGTGGTAATTTTCGGCCAACGTCCACGGTTTCACCGGTCTCTGTGATCCCGGCTCATCCACCAGAATTTTCCACAGAAGGGACTCTATGTAGTAATTTGTACCGCCGACTATGATTGGTAATTTGTTCGCTTTGAATAAGTCATCAATCTTTATTAATAATTTAAGGATTTTTGTTTATTAAATAGATCAAACTTATTTGAGAATTGGATATTTCATAGTTAAAAAAACAATGATCCAACTGTTGTAATTTAAATTTTGAAACAACTTTTTGCTTTACGCTTATTTCCCTTTTTGGTATAATACAAAACGCAATCATTTGATATGAACGAAATGTACTTTTGGAAAGGATACAATTTTTAATGCTTTATTTCGGTAATCCAAGACGGTGCAAATTTCCTGCGGATGCAAGATGTCTATTAAATGGTGAGGGGCGACGCTTCGCTCCTCCAACGTCGGCTTTGCGCTAATGATATCCAAATTTTTGTATATTTGCATTGAATCAGCTCCTGAAAAAATATACAATAATATAAATAACAAATAAATATAATAATAAAGGGTGGATATGAGGCCACCCACCAATCTTACATATACATTGGTATTTCTTCAATGTTACTGCTTAATTTTCTCTAAAAAAAAAAAAACAATATTCGTGACTGTATTTAACAAAAAATAAAATCAAATAAATAGAAAAAACACGTAAATATTTTCGTAAAATCTACAACAAATGAGTGTTATTAAGACTACAAGAACAAATCACTTTTAAAACAATTATTATAAATAAAATCAATTTTTCATCTAAAATTTTAATGTATATGTAGGGTGTGTGGGTGGTCACTACCTACGGATTGAAGGGGTTTTAGATATCATCCACCCATCCTATATACGAATTTTAATCACCTACCTCACATATAAATTTGCATTTTTGTCACCATTTAGGATTTTAGAACTAATTGCATGTGATATGTTAGAAAAATTAAAAAAATAGTCTTTTAGCATAAATTTCAATGTATATATGGGGTGGGTGGGTGGCCACTATCCTACCCTCCAATTTTTTAAAACATAAACAAAAGAAATTATGTAACATATTCTGTTGAATTGATTAATAATTTAAAAAATACGAAAACATTTCGTAAATCTACAAGAATGGTGTTTTTGTATTTTTACATTATTAATTAATTTTCTTCAAAGAACTAAAAGACTTTAATACATTTTACTGTTGAATTGAATTACAAATTGAGTTAGATATCACCCACCCACCCTGCATGCACTAGTTCTAATCACAATCACCCACCCCACACATATAAATTTGCATTTTAGAACGAATTGTGTCTGTGATCTAAAATGAATTAAAAAGTATTTTTTTAGCTTAAATTTATTGGTTTTATAGAATAAATTTCAATGTATATGTAGAGCGGGTGGGTACTCACTATTAAAATCTTTAATTATCATAAAACAAACCATGCATTTTTCAAAAAAATGTTAAAATATGTACAAATAAAAATTCAGATATTCTCTTATAGTTCAGCATCCATTAAATAAGATTTATTTGCGTGATTAATTGATTTTAGGGTGGGTTAGAGGACACCCACCCACCCTACATATACATTTGCCTTACTTTCACTGTTACTGTTTTACTTTCTTAAAATTTATGGAACTAATTATCATATAAATAATTAAAAACCAGTTTTCGAACTAATTTGTATAACATAAGCAACAGTTTGAAAGAAAAAATAAACTTAGATTGATTCTAATTCCCTTACCAATTATTTCACCGCCAAACTTTTTCGCTAAATCCAGAGAAAGCTTAGTTTTTCCAGATCCCGTCGCCCCCAGAATTACCACCAAGGGAAGACGTAAAGCCATTCTATAACATAAAAAAACCAATCATACACTTCACCGTCCCTATATAATAAAAGCAATAAATAGATAAATTAAATTGTAAACAAAAATAGAATTAATTAGATGAAAGCCTCCATCGTCAACGAATTAATTAAATGGTTGATTAATACAATAAATATAAATCTTTCAACCACAGTTACTATTTATTATTATTATTAACTCATTTCAACCAAGTTACAGTAATAACCATGAACCATATTAATAATGAAATAATTTTACCAAACACATTGCTTATAAAACTTATAAAATAATTTGTTTAAATAATTGCAATAACAAACAGTATATATTTGATAATAGCAAAAAAATTAACGTACGTACCTCAATATCAACAAATATTTCCAACAATCCACATTAACCTGTCCACAAGTGTAACCTTGTGATAGTGATCCTAACCTCAACGTTTGTTGTTGATTAAAATGCCCACTGAACTGTGATTTTAATTGTTAGCCTCGATTCTGATGATGAAGGAATTCCTGGCGGACAATAACGCCTGCGGGCAAACGATACTGCAATTAGTGTCCAGGGGAAATGCCATAATTGCAGAGATTTTACGATTGAAAGATTACATTCCAAACGTTTACAGGTATAGAAAACATACACTTAGAAAACAAACACCAACACTTTCTTCACAATTTAGTTTTTATTTCGCTGTGTTTGTCTTCTGAGTCTATAAAATAAATTTTCACGTAACTCAAGAACAAATTTCTATAGAAAACACATTTACTTATATACGAATAAATTCTATCTTGAATTTTGAAGGTGTTCACCTCGTAGTACATTTTTAAACGCTTTTCAGTTATAAATAAATTCTGTATTGACTCCTATATAATTAAAATTTGATACTTTCAATATATGTTAATTTGAAGTTAATTTAGATCCATTAAGGAATAAATATTAATTGTGGAAGATAATGGTTACAAACGTTACTACATGGTTTTAATAAAATACTAGTTTGACACTTTTTTCACTCGGTTTATAGCACATTTCGGTCCGAAAGCGATCATTATCAATAGCAAACGTACTCTCGGAGTTCAACGTTAGTACATGCAATTCCATACTGAATTGAAAAATTTACTATATTTTAAACACATATAATTATTTTTTTTGGTTAAAATATAGTGATATTTCCCTTTCAGTGTATTAATTATTGATTTATTCATTCATTTCTAAATTCTGTCCCCAAATAAAAATTGACTGTTATGCTTCTGTTTGTTTTTTTTTTTTTTAGGTTAAGCAAGCCAGACCAACAAAAGTATGGAGACATCATCCTCGACTTCAGTTACTTTAAAATCACCGAGGTGCAGGAACAGAAGATTGAGAATAACGATGTGAGTACTTTGCTTGGTATTCTAATAGTTTTTAATTACACTTACCTCGATAAATTCAACACTCACCTGCCCTATTGATGCACAATGTGGAAATAAACAAGCCATGGAATTTGTTTGTGTAAAAAAAACAAAACAAACAATTGCAAGGCATAAACAGCAGAGATGTTTGTGCACGGAATATTTAATTAATTAAGTTTTTTCTTGTAAATGTGGTGAATTTACAATATAATTATTTATAGTGTGGACTTAGTAAGTCTTCGGGGTGATTAGGATTGATTAAGGTATTGTATTTTTAGTGCGTAATTACTTTAAGGTTAATATTTTTGCTCAACTAGTTGATCGAGCGCCATTTTTTCCTACATAATTTTTCTGGGGGGCTTTTAACCGATTAAAATGTTAAAAATACTGTTCCTGATGATGGATAAATTGCAGGTATTACAAAATTTGGATCAGGAATTCAGGGACAATCACATAGAAATAATAAGCCGATTCTATTCGGCCTTCGAAAGCATCCACACGTACATATCCGACTTGAATCACTACTTGGAGGAATTGGAGGATGGCGCGTACATGCATCAGACTGTGGAGACGGTGTTCGCCGATATGGAAGGGAAGCAGCTACTGGTAAGAATTAATAGCCATTCTTAATTATATTTTATACCAATTGTTAAAAAAATTCTTACACCGTTTGGAGCATCAGGATTGGATCGCATTGAACGACACTTGAAGGGAATGTTAAGCAACATGGAGAGTTGAAGCAACCCCCAACTGGCGATTCAATAAACGATACATGATCCCTCCAACTACTTTCGTCTCTTATGGCAGGTGGCAGAGGGTTAATCTTAATTTCCACAAAATTGAAAAATTGACTGTTTTATTCACAATTGTTGGTTTGAGTTTACGTGAAGTGTTTTGTAAAAGAAAATAACATTCATTTTAACCCTTAGCTGCACCTGGTGGTCCTGAGGGACCCCATCCTTTCTTAAAAGTACTTTTTAATTATTTATGTCCAAAAAATTTGCATTTTTTACATGGAAAAATCTTTTTATATATTTAACTGTAGTTTTTGCAAGAATATTTTTTGAAAGAAGGCCTTATACTGTATTTTTTTTTTAAATATAGTATAAAATACACCATTACCTACAATTTCAAGTCTTCATATAACTAAATAAGAGTTTTACGAATTTTAAAAGAAAAATACATTTTAAGAATTTTCTTAACTTAATTTCTCAATCCTCGAGGGAAAAGAGTTAACTCTCTAGTATGGCTGATTTTTTAGTCCATAATGTACCAATTAACACTTTTGTATAGTTCTGTAGCCTTATATAGAAGAATTTTTTTAAGCAATTTTTCAACTTGGGGTCCTGGAAGACCCCATATGCAGTTATGTTACAAAATTGAAGTGGTGCAGCTAAGGGTTAATTACAGATTTATTAGAGGTTAAAACAGTATTTTTTTTAATAAATTAGGGTTTCCGACATTAAATTTTTCTTGAATGTTGTCGGCGTTTACTTGGTGGTACATTTTCATTAAAAATAAATAAAACACTTTTCACTTTGTTTTACCACAATAGTTATTTATTGACTGCGACTATAGTTTCGATCATAAAGTGTTATGTTTGATAATGATCAGTTTATGATCGAAACTATAGTCGCAGTCAATAAATAACTATTGCGGTAAAACAAAGTGAAACGTGTTTTATTTATTTATTAAATTTTTGTTTTAATTTAGTGTATATAATAATAATAATAATAATCTTTATTTGTACATCTCAAAAAATAAATACAAGTTAAATGCGAAAAACAAGAAACAAATTCTTAATGTTGCAATCATTTTATTATTAAGAATTTAGGTTTTTTGTGAATGATTTGAACAATAAATTTCGTTTGCAGTGTGAAGCTCTGTACCTATACGGAACGATGCTGTTGTTGGTCGATGAGCATATCGAGGGTGTGATCCGGGAGAGGCTGTTGGTCTCCTTTTACAGGTACACACCTCAAAGGAGGGACACGCAGAGTTGTATCGATGAAGTGTGCAAGCTGTTGAGGGACACCGGTCTGACGTCCACGAAAAAGCCGAATTACTATCCTGAGGATTATTTTAGGTAAGCTGCAAATGAGATGGCACAAGGAGACAATTGTTTTATCCTGTGTGTAACCATAAAAAAAAATGTTTTGATTTTCCATGAAAACAACTGGTTTTCGTAAATATTGCATTAAATCCAATCACACTTTAAGCGCTAAAGATTATAAAATATTACACTCAAGTGATTATTTAATTACCCAGAAACAAAAGCATGGTTTATCATAATGAAGACCTCTGGAATGCCCTGATAATAAATCTGTTTATTAACTAAAAAAAAGACCTTTATTGGAATTGAAATAATTTTTTAACACAGCATTCACATTCTTTTTCTTTTAATACATTATAATACATGTTTTTTTCCTTCATTCCTCTATCCTTCTCTTCTCCTTTTTCTGCCCCAACCTCAGGATCCTTACCCTGGCCCCATCTTCTCTCATCCATTCCATTATCCTTCTACACCCTTCACCCATCCCACATCCACTCCCTTACATTCTTCTGCAAAGTGTACCCATGTATCTTTCCCTTCCTTGCATAACACACATTCCCCGTATCTTTCTTCCTCTTTCGCCCGACCCGCATCTCGCTCTTCCTTCCTTTGTCCTCAGTGTGTCGCCCTCCAGATATCTTGGCCTGCTCAAATGTACCTGTTACCTCTCATACCCTTCATTGTATCCACTCTTTCTTATCTGTTCCTGTCACTCCACCTCTTTCACTTTTCCGTGTACCCATCCTACCACATTTACCCCTTTCTCAAACCATTCCCTTACCATCGCCTCCGACAATCCTGCTCTTTCATACATCCCCTTCCCCTCTATTATCTATCTGACCTCTCCTGCGTCCAACTTTTACTTCTAAACCTCCCTCACTGGCCTTCCCTCCTCCAGTCCACTTACTTTATCATATCATTTCATATCATACCCAGCCACTTTCTTTATCGCCTCACTCCACACACTCACTCTATTCATTTCCTGAAGCATTTTACCCAGAGTCGGTTTCTCCATCCCTAACATCTGCCTCATGAACTACCGCTGTTCACTCTCTTCCCTTTCATACTTCCTAACTCCCCATACTTGCACTCCGTATAGCAAAATAGTTCCCACGCACACATCTCACAAGCCACACATCACACTCACATTTTCTTTCATCCAACTTCCCAATTTCTCTCTCATCGTGCCTTTCCTTGCACCCTTCTTGCATGCTCTTTATATCCTCCAGTCCCCTTAAACAGAAAGCCCAGATACTTAAAAACTTCCACTCCCTCTATCATTTGCGCCTTCCAGTCTAATTCTTTTTTACTTCCCTCTCTTCCCTTATTCCTAAATCTCATCCAATTCGTTTTTTTTTAACATTCACTTGCAAATCTCTCCTGTTCATGTATCTTTCCACTCTCTTTAACACCCACAAACAAAGTTTACATTATATTATCAATTTTGACACAACTTTGCAGGTCATTATCAAGTGTTGAATATTTTCATTTGCCCTTTTTTAAAACTACCACATAGTAACGGTCGCTATCATCATTTTCTTTAGCATCCCTTTCATTCCTTCCCATTCCCTCACCATTAGTGCCATGTCGTCCGTATACTCTTCTCTTCCCTATTCCCATCCCTCCATCCTGTCCTTGTCTCAGTATTTCTTCCAAGTCTCAGATGTATATATTGAAGAATACCGGGCTCATCGGACAACCCTTCCATGTCCTGAACCTTTCCAAGAACTTCCCTCCCACCTTCGCAACACGCCACGTTTCCTCATATGTTCTCCTTATAAACTCAACCTTTCCTCCACTCACGCCCCTTTCCTTTCTCACGATACCGAATCATACGCTGCTTTCAGGTTCAAAAACACCGCAAACATACTCCCTTTCTCTTCCAACACTCGTTCCACTGTCCTGGCCAGGCTAAATAACTGATCTCTGGTTCCCATGTCTTTCCTAAACCCTTCCTGTGTTTCTGTTATCAGATGTTTCTCCTTCGTCTCCTTCTCGAGCCTCTTCTTCACCAACAAGATCGCGATCTTGCAACCCGTGTTCATTATCGTGATTCCTCTGAAGTTTTCCACCTGCTCGATATCACCACGCTTGTGGACCGGACATACCGCTCCCACCTTCCACGATTCCGGGATGTTCTCTTCCTCTTTTCAGATTCCATTTATTTGGATTCTAAACTTACCCCTTCATTCCCTTCCTATTTCTTTCCACATTTCCGCTTTTAGCTCCTCCGAGAAATCTGCCACTTCCCACCTCGTTCCTTGACCCGCTACCTCCACTGGATTTCCACTTTCATTTATACACTTTTCCGCCCACTCTTTTATCTCTATCTCTCTAATAAACGATATTTTCCCCCTTCCCCACTCTTCAGTATCTTCAACATTTCTGCCTCGTTCTTGCATGTCCTTAGTTCTTGTACCTTTTTTGCCATCACCCCTCACTTCTTCTCCTCGTACTTTTTCTTTGCTTCCCATACTTTTCTCTCTTGTATTTGCTTTACCCTCCTCATCTCTGCCTTTGCCCTTCTGCACGCTTCATCGAACCACTCCTCCTTTACTCCCCCTCTTACTTTCTTTCTCCGGCCACAACTCGCTATGACTTCCTCCATTGCTTCCATTGACTCAACCTCTTCCCACTTGATTTCCTTCAGCTTCTCCCTCATCCTCGTCTCTTCTATTTGTACTCTCTCGTCTTTTTTGTTCCCTATCTACCCTTATTGGCCAATGATCAGACTCTCTCCTTCCTCCTCCTCCTACCACATCCCCTCACCACCATGTGGTCAATTAGCGACCCTCCCTTTAGTTCTACATGAGATAACCTCCCTTCCCAATCTCCTTCCGTACATCCGTTTAACACCTTCCACCTCTCCCCCTTCGCCCATTCTTGAAACCTCTTTCCCTCCGCATTGACATACTTGTCTTGTGACCTCCTCCTGATCCCTTCCCCTTCCTCATGTATCCCTCTCTCTGTAATTCTGCTAGTGTCACGTTGAAATCCCCACCCCCAACTACATATTTTCCTCTGTCTCTTGTCCTCTCCTCAATCACTTTTCAATCTCTTTTCTAATCTCTCCCCAATTCTAATGTTATTCCTCTCTTTCTCCTCACCCATTGCACGTATCCTTCTACCTCCATTAGCTCCCCTTTCGCCCACAACCCCCCCCCCCCCCTTCACCATCTCATATCTTGCCGCCTTCATTTCCCATATAAAACCCCCGGTAGTTCCCTATGATGATAGATGTGAGATGTGACAGGTGATAAATAATAAATGAGAGATAAGAGGTGACAAATGGCAGATGGCCAATAAAAGAACCATTCTATTAATCTCTTGCTATTAGAAAGGAATCTAAACGCCATTAAATATAATATAGTCACAAACATAATATGTTTATCAAGCCCAAAAAAATACTGTTCAGATGTTAAATATCAGATGATAGATGTAAGATGGCAAATGACAGATGACAGGTAACAGATGACAAATGGCGGATGACAGATGACAAATGATAGATGATAGATGCAAGGTGACAAGCGACAGATGATAAATAAGAGGAGCATTTCACTGCTTGTTTGTTATGATAAAATAAACTAAACGCTATGATATAAAATCTAGTCAAAAATATATTATACGAATAAACAAGACAGATGTCAGATGACAGATTACTAATAACCGATGATAGATGTCAGATGTCATACATTTAAATAATAGATGTACGGTGATAGAAGACAAATAATAAATGGCAGATGACAGATGACAGAGATGATAGATGACACATGACAAATGGCAAATAACAGATGACAAATATACAAACTGAACTATTTCAAATAAAATCTAGTCACAAATATAATTTGTTTATCAGGCCAATAAAAAAAAACAGATGACAGATGAATGCTGATAGATGATAGATATTAGATGGTAAATATAAGATGACAGGTGACAAATGACAGATGACAAATAACAGATAGTAGATAACAAATGCCAAATGTCGTATGACAAATAGCAAATGATAAACGACACCTGATATATAACGTGTATTTTATGACATGACAGTTAAGAAACGATCGAAAAAGAAATAATCAAACAAACTAGGAAAAAATCAATTGTTGGAAATAAAGTGACAAATGACGGTCAATAGTCAAAATAACTGCTATAATCGTGTTGTGTCAAATGATTCATAAATGATGAGTCTTAATCGATGAAAATGCAGATGACAGAAACAACCTTGTTTGTTAAACAAATGTCATATAATAAACAAGAAAATATAAGACTGATGACTTAATACTAATAATGAATGTCACATGCCAGAATATCATATGATAGATAAGCAAGATGATAAAATAATAAATGACAGGTGACAGATGGTAACTAATAGATAAAATTAATGTTTTTTTTAAATTTCATAACAATTATGCAATGTCATGTGACAAATGAAAAATTATGATAGATAAAAAATGACAGATGACAGTTGTCAAATGACGGGTTAAATTCTCGTCATAATCAATGTAAATAATAGGGAATAGACTGTAGATGCGATATAACAATTGGTAAATATCATTGACAGTTGACAGATAACAGAAAAAAACAAAAAAACTTCATGTGAATTAAAAAAAAAAACAGAAAATGACAAAATAAATACAATAGACACATATCAAATAGTAATGTCATTATTCTATGTAACGTGACATTTAAAAAAAAACGAAACAAATGACACAATCACAGACAAAATAGTCACAGTCAGAAGAAAGATAACAGTTAATAATAAATGACAAATAACCTATAGCATAATGACATCTGACAGTAAACGAGTGACAGATGACAAATAATAAAACCATTCTGTTGTTGTTGATGTCAGATGGCTGGTAACTGATGATAGATGTCAAATATCAGATTATATAGATGTAAAATGTGACAAATGACAAATAATAAATGACAGAAAACAGATGCCAGCTGACGGATGACAAATAAGAGAAACATTCTATTAGTCTCTTGCTATGACAAGGTAAACTCCTTCACATAAAATCTAATCACAAATATAATATGTTTATCAGGTCAATATGACAAATGGCAGATGAAAGGTGACAGATGACAAATGACAGATAGCAATAAATAAGATAAATGTCAGATTGCCGATAACCGACGATAGATGGCAGATGACTGATGACAGATGACAAATGAGAGTTGACAGTTGACATATCACCGATGACAGATGACAGATGACAAGTAAAAATCTTGTCATAATCAGTATAAATAAGCGAGGATAGATTAAAGATGAAAGATGGCAAATATTATTAACAGTTGACAGATAACGGAAAACAGATAAAAATGAAAAATTAGACACATAACTGAAAACTAATAATAGATGTCAAATGATAGATGTAATATAAGGTACAGATGAAAAATAACAAATGATAGGTTTCATGAAATTGAGAAATGTCAAGTGACAAATGATGATAGATAACAAATGACAGATGACTTTCTCCCTTTCCTTCCCTTCAGTCTTTTTTTGTCATATCATCGTCTATATATATCCATCCTCTCTCCTGTTTTTCGATTTGTTTTCTTGTTCAGCATCATTTCGATTTTATTCCTCCCTCCCTCCCTTTTGAGACTTAAAATAATATTAAATACCTCTTGGAGAGTTATAATTAAAGGGTTGTCATTAACAAAACATGTGGCCTGTATTATGAACTTTGAGGCAATCGTTTGAGGATGTATAGACTGAAGAAAAATAGTCAGAGAACAAGTTAACTATTTCAGATCCACCATTTGCTGTTAAATTATTTTAACACATCATATTATGATAACCTTCTTCCTTTTAAATTCTCTTGCATATTGCGAAAAAATACTTTGGGTTAGAATTTAGAGAAAACTCCACAGTTGGCAATTATAGCAAACCACAGTTAACTTGTTTCCCCTCTCCAGCCTTCACTTCCACTTCCTCCATCACCTCCTTCAAAAATGTTTCTATTTCCCCGTTGTCCCGAAAATCTTTCCCCCTTATGACGACGTTATTTCTCCTTTCCCTTCTCTCTCCTTCCTCATCTAAAACATTTATCTTAGCTCTTAGTGCCTCCCTTCCCCCTCTCCACATCTTTATCTGCTTAACCTCCTCTCTCTACATCTCCTTCATCTCTTTTAACTCGTCTCTCCATATCCCTATTGTTTTCTCCATTTCTTCCTTCCTTATCTCTTTTCCTTTCTAATGCCCCTCATAATATCCTCTACTATCTTCCTGCAGCCTCCGTTGCATCCTCTTTCTTCTCTTTCCACACTCTTCTTTCCTCTCTCTTTTCTTTTCTCCTCCTCCTCTAACGACGTTTCTACGATCTTACGTTTTTCAGTGGTTTAAATTCTCGCCCCCTGCTGCAGGGTCCTCCTCGTCATTTCGCTCCTCCCAAAAGCCACCCTTCTTCCAAATTCCTCTCCCTTCCCATTCCTGTCCTTCTGGCTGTGCTTGTTTCGCATATATTCCAAGCAGTAAAAAGATTATCCTTTATTCAAGATACATACTTACTATAACAGTAACGATAAGTACTGATTTAAGAATTATTCCTCCTTTTCTAGAGATAAATCCAAATGATCATCATCAACCATTGAAATCTCCTTAGACAGTCGGCTAAGAGCTGCCTCTTTCATTTTCTTTTCAGCCTCATTAATTTTATTTTCTTTATCCAAATCTGATAATAAATCAGCAAGATTACCCTCAATTATTCCATTATTAGCCAAACGATCCTCAACAGCTTTCATAACTTTGCCATGTCTGTGTCAAAACCTGCCGATGTTAATTCAGGCAATAGGTCCTCTATGATAACTATGTTTACTGTCGCACAAACTATACACAGGTTATTGACCATCCAATAAATGTAAAATTCGGCCTATCAAGTAATTTAAAATAAAGCAATATATACGTAAAACAGACAAATTTGAATTAAAAACTTCCCTTTTTTTGAAATGTTAGGCAACCCATTATACACTAAAAATTCAATTTGTTTTTCCAACTAATTATGTTAAAGTCGTACATATTATTGTACAATATCATAATTAGGTAAAAGTAATCAAAAACCGTAGAAAATTAGTGAAAACATCTAACAGTTTAAAATTGCCAATAAAATAAAAATGAATATCAACAAAAAATGATAATGCAATGTAATGGGTAGATGGAAATCTCATAACCTACCTTCCAATAAAAGTTATATGCAATGGTGTACTTTAAAAGGCAAAAGAATTTCTCTTATAATTAAATTGATTTCCTGGAAACTAAAACGATGGCAGTGATCAAAGAGGGAATGTATAAGTAGGGTGGGTGGGTGGCCACTATCCCACCCTCCAATCAGTAAAACATACACAAAGGTTTATCTAAAAATCAATTTAATTATAAGAGAAATTATTTTTAATTTATTATATTTATATACGTTATTACATAGTTATTATTTATGTAACTGCCTTTTGTATTGCAAGGATTGGAGGGTGGAATAGTGGCCACTCACCCACCCTACATATGCATTTAAATTTAAACTACGATACTGTTTTATTTTTTTCTGCAACATCGACATTAATAGTACTGTTATTTCCTGGAAACTGAAACAGTGACAGTGATTGAAGAGGAAATGTATATGTAGGGTGGGTGGGTGGCCACTATCCCAACCTCCAATCAGTAAAACATACACGAAGGTTTATCTAAAAATAATTAAATTATAGGAGAAATTATTTTTAATTTATTATATTTATATACGTTTCTGCATAGTTATACCTAATGCAACAGTCTTTTGTAATGCAAGGATTGGAAGATGGGATAGTGGCCACCCACCCACCCTACATATACATTAAGATCCAAACTAAAACACTGTTTTAATTTCCTCAACATCATCAACAGTAAATTTACTGTTATTTCTTGCAAATTAAAGCTGTGATCGTGATTGAAATAAAAAGTATATGTAGGGTGGGTGGTCGTTCACTATCCTATCCTCCAATCAGCAAAACATGAACAAATGCATTTTCTAAAAATTATTTTAATTGTGGAAAGTATTTTGTTTGATTTATTATCTTAATATATTCGTCTTCATAAATTTACTTTATAAAACTGTCGTTTGTAATTAAAAAATTGAAGGGTGCGATAGTGGACACCCTCCCATCCTACATATGCGTTTGAATTTAAATTATGGCACTACTTCCAAATTTAGTGTCAGTCTGCTTGTAATAAAACTAACCTGTAGAAAAACACTTATATAAATAACGATTATTAATATTTATTAGTGTGATATCACAGAAAACAGAGGTTATGTAACATTAAATATATAATCTATAGATTGTAGGGTGGGTTAGAGGCCGCCCAGTAATCTACGTAACCCTTGGCCTTCCATTTCTTTCTCCTTCTCACCTTCGTCTGTAACCTTGCCAAGATAACCCTCTCCTCTTCTTCC
Source organism: Ontholestes murinus (assembly GCA_963969525.1). Lineage (NCBI taxonomy): Eukaryota > Metazoa > Arthropoda > Insecta > Coleoptera > Staphylinidae > Ontholestes > Ontholestes murinus. Next base: position 81,949,563 of record OZ018388.1, read on the forward strand.
CTCCAGGTACCTTGGCCTCCTGCCATGAACCTGTCAGCCCTTCCTTCACATTGTTCTCTGACAACGTCACCATCTCATATATTCCCGTTTCCACTCGTTATCTATTCTCTTCTGCGTTCGCACATTCCTTCCACACCTCCTCCACCAATCTTCTCTTGTCCAAACCACACAGCTTCATCTTATACCCAGCCATTCTCCTTATAACTTTACTCCACTCATTCCCCTTATTAGTTTCCTGAAGCAATATGTATTTCTACACCCCCAACATTCCTCCATGTCCCCCTTTAATTTGGCCTTATATCCCTCCTAAACTCTTGGTTTTGTTTCAAATTTTTTGTTTGAGTATATAAGACTTGAAACAATAAATCAAAACATTATTTTCGTGTTTATTTTTTAGGCGTATTCCCATCAAGGAATCCTTCATCGACATAGTGATCGGAAAATTGAGATCGGACGACATTTACAACCAACTATCCGTCTATCCCTCGTCGAAGCACAGAAGCACGGCATTGGCGACGCAAGCGGCCATGCTCTACACCTGTCTGTTTTTCTCCACCAACATCCTGCACTCGCAAACGGCGGTGATGCGCGAAATCGTCGACAAATACTTCCCCGACAACTGGGTGATATCGATCTACATGGGCTTCACGCTCAACATAATCGAATCCTGGGATCTGTTCAAGGCGGCAAAGCTGGCCCTCAATAACACGCTGGAAATAATCAACGTGAAAAATTGTTCGAACACCTACGGAAACATGGTGCCCGAGTTGGTGAAAACCGCGCACCGATTGTTGAAAGAGGGAACGATCACGCGGGATAATTTATTGCAAAACATCAACAACATCATCAACGTGATTAGAGATTGCAACGTTGTGATACGCTGGTTGATGCTACACACCATTTTACGAGGCAATAAGCCTGATAAAAACAAGAAATGCAAACAGATACGCGAGATGGTCATCGCAGAAGCTAAATACGAACCGGTGCAGGTTTTCAAACTATTATTAAACACCGCACAGTTGGAATTAACAGTTAAAGAATTATTCAGAAATTTGCTTATTGAAAAGGAGAACACTTGGGAGAAATTGAAGAAGGAGAGCTACGACAGTCTAATAGAACTATCAGAAGTGTTCAGCGGAACCAAACCATTAACCAGAATCGAAAAGAACACAAAGTTGGAAAAGTGGTTCCTGGAGATATCCAAACAGGTCGAGTGTTTGGATCAAAACGCTGAAAACTCTTCAACGAAATTGGTCCAATTAATACAAGCTTTGGAGGAAGTGCAAGAGTTCCACCAGTTAGAATCAAACATGCAGATCATACAGTATTTAACGGAAACGCGTAAATTTCTACACGAAATGATACGCACCATCAAAATCAAGGACGATATTTTGATCACGTTGCAAATCATCGGCGACGTGAGTTATTCCTGGGAACTGATCGACTCCTACACGCCGATAATGCAGCGCGGCATCAAATCCGAACCGACGCTGGTGATCAAGCTGAGGGCGGTGTTCTTAAAGTTGGCGTCCGCCCTGGAAATACCGCTGTTGAGGATCAATCAGGCCCACAGCGAGGATCTACTCTCCGTCTCGCAGTACTACAGCAGCGAGTTGGAGATTTACGTGAGGATGGTGCTGCAGATCATACCGAAAATGATGTTCGAAAAGATGGCGAGGATTATAGAGATACAGACGGGCGTGTTGAAGGAGCTGCCGACGAAATTGGAGAAGGATAAGCTGAAGGAGTACGCGCAGTTAAATGAGAGGTTTGAGTTTGCCGAGCTGACGCATTCTATATCAGTTTTTAGTGAAGGTATATATAAAAATTACTAATTCCTCTATAAAATATTTCCAAAATCAACGAATTTTATTCATAATGTAGGAAACAATTGACAAATATAAGAGTGTTTATTTATGACTGCAATACTCACATAAGTTCAGAACATGTTTCAAAGAGGGCGCTGTTATCGTCTAATGAGCCAATATTAGTTAGCAATCTAGAATTTAATTTTATTTTTAAAATAGGTTTAGATAGATTGGAGGATTATTTCAACAGTTTAAAAACATCTAATTTGCTAGATAGAGTGTATATTTGCAATTACTAGTGTTAATCGAATACAGAGAAACTACCTTATAGACAAAATATGGACGAATTTCTAACAATCCTATAAATGAAATTGAAATATGTTCATTATTTAAAGTAAAATCATTATTTACTATATACAGTTATTTAAATACCTAGTAGCGTCATCTGTTTAGAAAAGTCCAAACTATTAGAAATACACCATAAAAATATTCTTTGTTGAACACTAAAAAAATAAACTAATAAAATAAGATAATTTAATTAATCAGTCAAAAATTCAATGAGAACTAAAAAGTAAGATAAGTTACCTTAACAAAACAGGGTAGCGACATAACATAAAATTCCTTTAAATATAGTAAATTAACTGTATTTTTAATGTTATTATGTTTTGGTTATTAGATTTTTTATAGATTTATTTATTTATTGAAACTTTACAATATCCTGTTGATACTATACATATAACTATAAATTGTACAAAGAAATCACAAAATTACGATTTAATAAGTGGATTTACCTTCAGATATAAGGGTTATAACATCCACTATATTTATAGCCATCATTTATTCCCTTTTATAAGTAGGCAACCAAATAAACAACTCAAGAAATATTGACGTTAATTTCTCTATAATTATTATTTGTTATAGGTATGAGGATGATGAAAAGCACGCTTGTAGGTGTGGTATGCCTGGATCCAAAAATGCTGCTGGAGGACGGCATCAGGAAAGAATTGGTGCAACACATATCGAAAGCTTTACACAACGAATTAATTTTCAACGCCAAAAAGGGAGACAATTTGAATGCTAAATTAAAATCTCTAGGTGTAATCATGGATGGATACAAGAGGTCTTTCGAATATATACAGGTAAAAGTGGTATAAATTTGTCACTACAAGATGGGTTTAAAACAACTGCAGTGATATATTTTCTTAATTCGTTTATTTATGTATGTATTTAATCATTTGCCCTTCTACCTTTCGGTGCAGAGCGTCGTTTATTTATAATTAATTTAATTTATAGTTTATGAGGCAAGTTGTGATAATAACTAATCGTTTTCCAGGATTATATCAACATTAACGGTTTGAAGATATGGCAGGAGGAGGTGACCCGTATAATAAATTACAACGTGGAGCAGGAGTGCAACGGATTCCTGCGCGACAAGGTCCACGATTGGGAGAGTCCGTATCAAAGCAGATACGTGCCTATTCCGAAATACCAACCGACTGATAATGTAAGCGCAAATTTCATTGGACGCCTGGCCAGGGAAATCATCAAAATCACAGATCCTAAGTAAGTATTAATATTTAACGCATGAAATCGATATAACTCCAATAAAATAGTAACTTTGTTGTTTTCATTGGAATTATTAAACAATTGCCTCTACAATCAAGTATTTATTGAAATCGATGTATGAACCAAACATACATATTTGTATGTGATAAATAAAACACTTGGGCATCGACATTAAATTGTGTAAATTCTCAATACCCAAGTGTTTTATTTATCTATATATAATGGAATTTCACCAAGTAAAAACCTCATCAATTCAATATACATGTCTAAAATCTAAATAGAGCCTTTAAAAATAAATATTTATTGAAATCGATATATGCAACCAAACATACATTTTTTTTTACCTAAACTCTTGAAAATATATTTTTACTTTCCCTATATACGAAGTAAATATAGGGGAAGTATTGTGATCGTGATTTTTTTTTGAAAAAAATGCAGATGACAAATGACCAAATAACAGATGACAAATATCAAATGACAGATAAAAGATGACTAATGACATAGGACAACTGACTAAGGACCAGTGACATATGACAGATGATATGTGATCAATTACAGATGATAGACGATAGATAGGAGATGACAGATGAGAGATGGGTATTATGTATTATTATTTATTTCATATGCTATCAAAAATATTCTAATATTATATATAATACATAATAATTTTTTATAAAAATTTTGAATTCACAAAATATGTTCTTCAATTCTCGCCTTCTATTCTTCTGGTGACGGTTGCTCCATGAAGACGTTTCATCAAATGATTTCCACTTATGTCATATTGACTCGTAGTGTCAATTTTTTTGTATGTTTTCTCAAAACTTTTAAAGTTTGTTTCTATTAATATTCATATGATAAATAACAGATCACAGTTAACAAATGACAGATAAACAATGACAGATGACAAATGACAGATAACAGATGGTAAATGACAAATATCAAATAACAGACGACTAATGACATATGACAACTGACGAATGACCAATAACCAATGACAGATGATATATGACAAATACAGATGACAGATGACAAATAACAAATGACAGAGGACAAATGTCAAATGACAAATTTCAAATGACAGATAAAAGATGATAAATGACAAATATAAAATGACAGATGACCAATGACATATACCAACTGACGAGTGACCGATGATAGATGACAGGTACTAGATGACAGATAATTATTATACATAATAATTTTTTATAAAAATTTTAATCGCATTTGGAAAGGCTTGAATTCACAAAATATGTATTCTTCCATTCTCGCTTCTATTCTTCTGGTGACGTTTCCTCCATAAAGACTCTCTTGATGGTGATTCATCAAATGATTTGCACTTATGTCATTTGACACTACGGGTCAATATGACAGATGACAAATAACAGATCACAAATGATAAATATCAAATGACAGGTGACTAATGACATATGACAGCTGACGAATGACCAATAATCAATGACAGATGATATATGACAAATAGCAAATGACAAATTTCAAATGTCAGATAAAATATGATAAATAAATATCAAATGACAACAGATTACAAATGGCAAATAACAGATGGCCAATGACATATAACAGCTAACGAATTACCGATGACATATGACAGATAAAAAATGACACATGATATATGATCAATTAAAGATGACAAATGACAGATAACAGACGATTATTATACATCGTTTTTTATAAATTAAATTGGAAAGGCTTTAATTCACAAAATATGTGTTTTTCCATACTCGCCTTCTATTCTTCTTTTGGCGGTTGTTTCACAAAGACTCCCTTGATGTCATCATCAAATGATTTGCATTTGTGTCATTTGACATTACGAGTCAATATGACAGATGACAAATAACAGATCACAGATGACAAATGACAGATGACTGATGACAAATATCTAATGTCAGATTAGTAATGACATATGACAACTGACGAATGACCAATAACCAATCACAATTTATATATGATAAATGTAGATGACAAATGGCAAATGAAGATGACAGATGTCAAATTACAAATTTCAAATGACAGATAAAAGATGATAAATGACAAATATCAAATGACAAATGGCAAATGACAGATAACATATGACACATGATATATGATTAATTACAGATGACAAATGACAGATGATTATTATACATAATATTTTTTAATAAAAATTTTGATCGCATTTGAAAAGATTTAAATTCACAAAATATGTGTTCTTCCATTCTCGCCTTCTATTTTGGTGACAGTGGCTCCATAAAGACGATTCATACCACTTATTTCATTTGACACTACAAGTCAATATGACAGATGACAAATGACAAATAACAGATATGTGATCTGTGATAGATGACAAATGGCAAATGACAGGTGATAAATAACAGATGATTGATAACAGGTAACAGATGACAATTAAAAAATACCGATATAAAATGGCTCATGAGAAATGACAGAATATAATTGACAAATAAAAAATAATAAAGGCTTAAAAACCAATGACAAATTATATATAATAAAAATAGTTATAAAGGTAAAATAAAGTTAAAGACACAAATGACACATGGCGGAAGGACCACGTGGTCGATAGCCTAACACTACTACTACTACCACTACTAAAGTTAAAGAAATTACAATTAATATATAATGACAAATTTAAATAACAGATAATAAAAGACACGTGGTAGATAACAAATGACAGATGTCAGATTATGAAAAGTAATTTTAAACAAATGACAGGTTAATACAAATGCGAAATAAAAATTAACTAATGAGTAACAACAAATGATAGATAATATATTAAAAATGACATATTACAAATATCAAATGAACAATGAAGATGACAAATGAAAATAACATGTGATAAATATTAAATAACTGATGATAAACGAAAAATGACAGATAACAATAACAATAAGAAATGACAAATAGTTTTGGGGCCTGAGTCCATTGCACTAATTTCTGGAAAAAAAAAATTTGTGTGTGTCTGTCTGTCTGTCCGTGGGTGCTGTATCTCAAAAACGACTGATCCAATTGAGATGAAACTTTAAACGTAAGGTTTTATCGTTAAAAACTGGAACTGAAAAGCTTTTGGTAAACATTCATAAACCGGAAGTGGGTGTTTACTCGAGGCGTTTTTTTTGTTTTTTTCCGATATTTTTTTTAATATGAAAAATATTACAAAACTTTTACAAAAAAACAAAAGTTAAAGAGAATGAGAAACTGAACAAATTTTGTTAAAATATATTTTTTATAAACTTTCGAGAAAAATAAATAAAAATTGAAATTTTTGATATTTTTTTGCCAATTGCTAATAAACTATTGAAGCAACATGAAAGTTATATAACAAATAATTGTAGAGAATTGAAAATTAAATAAATTATTATTAAGAATAACCTTTTTGCATAAACCGCATAGTTTTCGAGTAAAATATAGGGAAAGTACTATGATGGTCACATCACCATTTTTAAAATCTAAATAGTGCCTTTAAAAATAGATAAATATTTATTGAAATCGAAATATGCAACCAAACATGCATTTTTTTACCTAAACTCTTGAAAATATATTTTTAAAATCTAAATAGTGCCTCTGAAAAATAGAAATAAGTAATTAAAAATAATATATAATACATTTATAGTCTAGTTTATTTGCTTTACATTAACAATAACTTTGAAATTTAAATCACTAGACTTGAAAACGGAGTTCACATTGCAGTGTAAAAATCTTTAAAAAAATTAATTCACTTAATATTTATATATGTATATATTATTATTTTTTATTAGGGCGACTTTATATATCGAACAAACATCAACATGGTACGACATTAAGACGCAGAAACCGATAGCCAACAAACAAACCGTCGCGCTAATAATGTCTGCGATTGAAGTCACCGGCCTAGTTGGTTTGGACAGGCTGTTCTCATTTATGATCATCACAAACTTGAAAAATATTACGAGTAAGAATTCGCCATCATTTATGTACAACTTGCTATTTAATCCGGTTTTTGTTTTTGTAGATATTTTGGAAAATAAAGATTCGAAGAACGTGGCCTGGACCAACATCCTAAGCCTGATTGCTAACGAACTGAAGAGCGTAGAGACTGTGCCGAACGTGCAGAAGTTTTACCAGAACTGCATTAGCCGATCGGCGAAATTGTTTAATCAGCTATTAGATTATATACTGAGTGTGGGACAATTGCAGATTTTGAGGAAGTTGTGTGCGTTTCAATTGAACACTACTTGCAAGTTCGACGCGAAGAATTTGGAATCGTCACTATGTTCATTAAATAAGTAGGTATATCAGATTGAATAAAATATTTCGAGAACCCGAGAGATGAAAACGTGGCTACTATTACCGGGGATTTGTTGATGTAAAAATTTAATGAAAACACCTGTTATCAACGTGTTTTCATTAAATTTTTATGGAACATCAACAAATCTCTTGTAATAGTAGCTATGTTTTCATCTCTCGGGTTCTGATTAACCTATTCAATGTTGTTGATAACAACGCCTCCGCTTAAACATATTCTGAACCCAATTAACTTAAACTTGTTGATAGCAGCGACCTCACTGATATACGAAACTGTTAGTTAATATAAACACGTTGATAACAGCGCCCTCTCTGAATCATATTTTAAACCCACCTAATCAGCATTTATTGGAAATGTTTTCTAGATATACGAAACTGTTAGTCGAATTGAAAATCTCTTCTTAACTCTGTTGATAATTAATTGTAGGGTAGAATAAAAAGTGTTACTATATATCACATTAGAAAAAAAAATAGCTCCATCTATTGTTTATAGATGCAGTTGTCTGAAAGACTATTTTGTTTATTTGTTTTTGTATGTATAGAGATTGTTTTGTTTTACTTATGTCTTGAGATTAGAAACGTTTGAACGGTGGTGTGAACTATACCGCTTAGCGTTTAGTCAAGTATTGGTTTATTAAACACACACAAGGTAGTCGACTAACCAAGCATATGCAACCCAATATACACATAAATCCTAAATCACTCCTATAACAGAGATTAATTACTAAATTGTTGACAATTTACAGAGCATTACTAACAAATATATCTAAAGAGGAGAGCATCCAACCATCCGAAGAACTGATGCAACAATTATCACCCTATTTCGATTACGCCGGACTGAACAACGCCATCAACAAAATCTACATAACCGGCAAGTTTAAGGAAGAATTCGCACTGGACCTGTTCATATTCACCATCTCGTACCTCCAGAAGATGTTTTTATACTCATCGCCCGGTAACAATTTCCCATCATTATAATAACAATAATTGCAAATGATAATTTTACAGTGGTGGCAGGTAAAAAGTCGTACGAGTTTGACGGAGCCGCTTTCGTCATCGGGGTTCACACACTCTTCAAACAATACCACACGAGTTTAAATAAGGACTACGTGACGTATTTAAGCCAGTATGCTTTGCAACTTACAAAATATGGTATCAGGTATGTAATAGTTGCCCAAGAAAGGTATTATTTCATGTTATAAGTTATGTTTTTAGCCAATAGAGCAACAAAAAAAATTGATTATGGTCATACGACTATACAGAGCAGATATTATATAAAAGTAGTTTTTATATTAATAATTATTGTGTTTGTAAACATATTTATTAATTAGATAAATATGTTTACAAAGCCTTAATACAACCCTCTTAAATTAATAGATAATTTAAATACAAACTTTAATACTTTTCATAAAATGTGCTTTTTAATTGTAAACAAACAATTTGTAGTTTAATTACTTAATTATTCATTTAACAGTTCTAGGAATGATGTTCCATTGGAGAGCACGTTAGCTTTAAAATATCTGGACAATTACTCAACCTACAGCGCAAATTCTTACAGCTATTTTAAGGAAAACATTCCCGAAGAAATCTTCCAGATTCACAAGTCCATCAGCAGCGCGAATAACTGAATCGGAATATCCTTATTTTATACGTAACGTTGAACATTTTATATATTTTATTTGTTACACTGCATTTACAAGAGTATATAAGAATAATCTTAATTTTGGTTTGAATATCCATTACTGTTCCTCATAAATAATTTAGCTGTAGTGGTACTAGTAGTTTGGCTATCGACCACGTGGTCCTTCCGCCGTGGTATTTCTATATTTGTGTGTGTACATGAACTCGTTACTTTAAAAGATTGCCCCCGTCACTCTAAAGCACCATTAATTGTATCTCGATTGGCAATGGTACCAGTCACCCACCCAATGGCAGACCCGAACAAATGTTGCTGTATTCTTCTCAATTGGCGTTTTATAATAATAATTTATTTTATCTTAAATTTTAAATTTTTATTATAATAAATGTTACTTAGTAACATTAGTATTAGTTAGTTCAATAGTTACCAGAGGGCATACTCAGCAATGATTAATATTTTAATGTCATCAATCAAAAATTTTTGGATAGGTCAAAATAGATAAGGATAAAATTCAATAATTTTTGTTTAAACAACTCTATATTACCTTATATAAATAATACTACTCATTCATATTACCATTTTGACTTTTCATGTCCATCGCCTTTTTTTTATTTTTATTTTCACTTAAACCGAATACGTTCTATTTACATACATACATAAAAAGGTAATAAGTTAGTGCATCATTTCGATCGGAAGTTTATTTCTTCTCCAGCACCTTGTCCACCCACATTCCAAGCTTGTCCTCGTCCTGCAGGCCCACCAGACGCTCCTCGACCTTGCCGTTGCGGAACACTACGAGGGCGGGAATCGATGCTACCTGCAGAAAGTACAATACATTTAAAAAAACAGGTACACAAAACAATGTATTCTCTTATTCTTTATAATAACTTTGTTCTTTTTGCTAATAACACATTTACAAAGGAATACATAAATTAATGAAACACTTACACAAACTTAAATAATAACAAAATGTAAATCAAATATCGCCATCTAGTTTCGGTTTGCTTAAACAGTCATAGCAGCACATTAAGAAAATTTGCGTATTTCGATTTTACAATCATTATCAAAAGTATATTTAAAACTAACAAAAAAAATATGGAGGAGGACAAGTGTTTAAAATTCCCTAATGTATATTATTTAAACTCGTGTGGTATTGAATTTATAAAATGTCATAGCAGTATATTTTACAAGCCCAGCCAGCTTATAAATTCAGGATGGGAAACAATGAGTAGGTTCTAACTAATCTAAATATATATAGGGTAGGTGGGTGTCTGTTATCCTACAGCTTAAAAAATATAAGAAAGACTAAATCTAGCATAATTATTATACAGGGTTAGGAGAAATTACCAGAAAGGTCTGTTATTTCAAAAGTTGGAAGTCTTTGAAAAATCTACATATCTGTAATAAATTGGAATATACAGGATGGCCCACAAAATTATCATGAATCAAAGTTATATTTTTACTTTCCCTATATAGTATATATAGGGGAAGTATTGTTTTCGTGCGAGAAAATGTCTGTGGGCGCTGTATCTCAAAAACGAAAGATCCGATTGAGATGAAACTTTAAACTTAAGGTTTTATTGTTAAAAACTGGAACTGAAAAGCTTTTGGTGGACATTCATAAACCGGAAGTGGATTTTTACTCGAGGCCGTCTTTTGTTTTTTTCCGATATTATTCTAAATATGAAAAATATTACAAAACTTTTCAAACAAAAGTGAAAGAGAATGAAAAAGTGAAGAAGTTTTATGAAAATATTTTTTTCATAAAGTTCTTAACTGTCGAGAAAAAAAATTAAAATTGAAAATTATGACATTTTTGGCCAATACTAATAAACCATTACAGTTACATGAAACTTGTATGACAAATAATTGTAGAGAATTAAAAACTGAACAAATTATTAAGAATAGCCTTTTTGCCTAAATTTCATAGTTTTCCAGAAAAATATAGGGAAAGTACTATGATGGCCACATCACCATTTTTTTAAATGAAACACCCTGTATATTTTATTTATTTATTTTGATAGTCCTGTCAATTTTTATTAACCATACATTATACCTAAATTCATTAGTTTCCTACATCATGACATTTTAATCAGTTACAAAATAAATAATAAAATAAATTCAAATAAACAATTTAATCAGTTAACATCTAACAAGTCATGGAAAAACGGCTTTATTTTTTATTACCTTTGATAATGAACTGCAAAGTTCGAAACATGTGTCAAGAAACTAAAAATATGGAACATAACTAGTGCTTTTCTTCATCAAATTTATACATCCGGTTCCATCAAGAATGTAGCATAATAAGCATTACCTTAATTTTTTAATAAATGTTGAAAATGGCCCCATTTACTAACTGACAATGATACAAATTGTCGCAAAAATGTTGTTGGGTATGTAAAACCACTTCCCTCGTTAATTTCTCGCTTTCAATGAAAATTTTAATTCTTAGTTCTTCCAAATTATAGGATTTGTTCAGATAAACATTATTTTTCAAGTAAACCCAATAAAAGAAATCTAAGGACAAAAGATCAGTAGACTGTGGAGGCCATTCGATAGGCCTTCTTCTTCCCATCCATCTATTTGGAAACGTGATATCCAAAAATTCTCTAACTAATCGAAAAAACTGCCGAGGAGCTCCATCTTGCTGACACCAGGTTAAGTTAATGTTGGGTGTTAAATTGTTTATAGTTAGAACTATTTCACCGGTCAAATTTCCCTCGATAAAAAAGGGTCCAATTACATGTCCCGCAAACAATTCAGCCCAGGCATTAACTTTTTCTGGGAACTGTATATGCAGTTCTTCATACAAGTTTGGGTTATTTCACCCCTCAGTAACAGTAGTTTTGTTTATTCACCATTCTATGTAGTGTAAAGATCCCTTCATCCGAAAAAACAAAATGGTTTGCAAATGTGGCTTCTCGTACTTATTTCAAAAAGTTGTAGTCTTCGATCATAGTCAAAATCACAAAGTTCTTGTACAATATTAACTTTGTATGAATTCATTTTCTCAGTCTGATGAACGATTCTTACAGGTTTTTGCTCAATTTCATGATCCAAAGCAAAAACGAAAAACTGCATTTTTTTTTTTTAATTTGCCTGTCTGTTATAAATATCACATTTCTCCTGATATGATCTCTGTTTATCGCCACACACTCTCAAAATTCAAATAACAAATCTCTCTGTTTTAGTAAGTAAACAGGCTATTCAATTCACTTGTTTATTTAATTTTGACAGAACTTAACTTTCTGATTAATTTCCAAGGCCAACCTAACCGAATATCACATTGTTATTCATTATTATTTAAAACGTTGATATCTAAGAAACTAATGAATTTAGTTAAAAAATGTTCAAAATTGACAGGACTATCAAAATAAATAGTAATATACGGGGTGTACCATTTAAAAAAATGTAATCTTAATTCACCACACTTTTGTGGGCAACCCTGTATATTCCAATTTATTACGGATATGTAGTTTTTTAAAAGCCTTCCAACTTTTATATAAGACATTTTTTGCTAACTCCTGTATCGTTTGAAATAATCGACTGTTGTGGCAATTTCTCCAGACCCTGTATATTTTTTGTAATTGCGTTCTTACTTACATCATATTTAGCAGCTACTTCAGCTAAATTGTCAATGTCCACCTTGGCCAGTGAAATTTTACCGGGCCGTTTCGCCAGTACACTTTCTAACCTGGGCTCCAGAGCTTTGCACGGTCCACACCAGCTGATATAGAAAAAATTACAAGTTAATACATTAATAATATTGTTTGAAAATTGATAAACACATCAAAAACTATATTCAATAATACTTTTATGCAATTACCTCATGTTCTAACATACCTTTTTACAGGCAGTAATACATAAAAATATTGTCAGAACTATTAGTGATGAAGGTTTGATTAGATTATAGTTTACCAAGTGATAAATAAGAAAGTCATTCAAATAATAATTTGTCAGAACTATAGTTATCTTTCAATGACCCATGGAAGGAATATCGAGCATAATTATTATCTAATTTTCTACAACCACCAAAAGGACTATAAGGAATATATTTTATTGCGAAATATTTCTTTTATAGCGTATTACAAGTAACTTTATTAATTTCACAATATTAACAAAGTTACTTGTATTAAATAACTAATTGTGGAAGTTTCTATTTAAAGAAGGTACTCGTATTTATAATAATTACTTGCATTATTTATTTTGTTCAAAATCATGTTTTTGTCTTTTAGATTTTGATAAAAACTTTAATTTTTAAACAAACAGATAACTCGATTGCACAAACACGACGGACATGATGAAGCAATAAGGTAAACACGTTTCGCGAACGGCGAAAACAGCCAACAACAGGATAATAATCTTTATTTAGCAATGTTGCTATCTAATGATCAAATCAATTACGTACTTTGCGAAAAAGTCGACGATGATCGGCTCCTTGCTGTTCTCGATCTTCTCGGAGAAGTCCTTCTCGTCCTGCACCTTGAAGGAGCTGCCCTGCACCGCCGTGCTCGTCACGCTCCTGAGGAAGTTGAATTTTTGGAGCGCTGCGCGCCCGATCAGTCCCGTCCTGGCCGTTAACATGCTGCCGCCGTGGTTATGTAAAGATTCGACGAATTGCGACTCGAATATGGAAGGTTTTTTTAGCGGAACCGCCAAGGCAATGAACTTGAATGTCAGTCTGACGTCGAATTTGGTAACGGCGTGAAAACAATCGCTAATCCGTTGCTTGATTACGCAATCATTTCCCGATTATAAATGGTGCGAGTGCGAGTTTTATAAATATTAATGCGTGTTTTAATTGTTGGGTTTAATAATTCGTTGAATTAGTGGCGAATATTGTGTGTTAATGTTTGCGGCTGACTTCGGTGCGCTGCGACGAGCCGACGCTGGTGGTTTATGGACGGAAATGGGATGGTAATGAATGCAACCTTGAATTTTATTATAGTTCGGCGTCCTGACGTAACAGGTACAGTGGCGCTGATGATTTTTGTTTTATAAGGTTGAAAAAAAATTTCAATCAATGGTTTAAATATGAAATATGAAGTTATATTCCTCATTAGTATAATTTTATAATTAAAAAAAATATAGTGGACATTTACCTTTTCTACATATACATTGAAATTTTCTAATTCAAATCTTTATTGGCCAGGTAAAATTACAAAGGGAATAATTATTTGACAGGTCAATTTTATAATTAAATTATAATTTTTTTTCAATCTAAACTACTGAGAAAATAGTGAGAGATTTAAATAATATTGTATATAAATACTGTTTAGTTACCCAGAAAAATAATATTATCTCGGTTTAAAATAAAAATTACTTGTTTTGTTTCACAGATACTAATAATATAATAATATCAAGGAGTAATGATGTCTAAAAGTGTTATTTTTAGGTATTAAGAGCTTTAATATTTGGGATTTTTAATAAATTAATAATATGTACGCCACTGGAAACCAGTTTGAACGTCCGACGACTGGTGGCGCTGCAATCGATTCGAAGTAACAACAGAAACATTCCGTCCCATCTCTAATAACTTATCTATGGTTATGATCAAAACATGTCAACAGCAGCATCGTTTTAAAAATGGACGACAATGTATAGTTTATAGAGGATTTTAATACATTTTTGATGTTGTTGAATACAATCGGACCGAAATGGCAGACAGGAACGAAAAGGTGTTGATGGAACTGCTGAAACTGCCGGGGAACTACGTGTGCGCGGACTGCGGCAGCAAAAGTGAGTACTTTTAATTGAATAATCTCTCCTCTGCAAATACACCCCGTATATACAGACGATCGTGTGCTCGTGTTGTTTTTCCGTTAGCCTTTTTCGCCGTCGGTTTTTCCAATTGGAAACCGGGCCGGAAATCCGACGTCGGCGATTTCCCCCTACCGCCGACCGATTCAGCCCCTATTTTACGAGTTTATTGCCCTCGCGGCGCGGTTTAACGCACGGAATTTTAATGCACTCCACCCCGTACCGAAAGAGTAGTGTGCGTTTAATGCGCGTTTCTTTTTTCCGTTGTTATATAAACATAATCGCGAAAAACAAAAATGCAATTTTATTGATTTTCGCCTGTTTAAAAACGTATAACTACATCTGATGTTTGCTGCATGAGTAATAATGGGTTCACGAACTGATTAAGTATAATTAGGTCTTAGCCTATTTTCAGTGCCTCAATTAAAAACGGTTTCATTCACTAATTCTGTGATATGCAGTGCCGTGTGTATTATTCATTAATTATACTTCCAATTATATTTTTATTAATAATGTTTCATTTTTAATTGCACACAATGTTTAAATATAAAACTGTAAATAAAGAATTCCTTTATTTGTTACTTTCTTCACGGTTATATCAATATTATTAGATTCTTCAATGACAACTTGTATTACTAAAAAAAAAAAATAACTGAAATAGTTGAAGAAGGAGATTACTTTGTTTTTCCACTTTAGAATGAATAACAATAGAATAAATTGTTAAAACAAGGTAATTGTGTCTCCTTCTTCATTATATTGAAGATGTATTACAATTAAACATGAAATCGTTGAAATAGAAAAACAAGTAACTTTTTTAACATCACACACTTTATATATCATAAAGAGAAATCCTTAACAATTACTTGAAATAGTTGACTTTATGTTTCAAAAGAAAACAATTTAACTTATTATAAAAAAGTGAGTCTTATTTAAAATTTTTAAGTGAAATTAAATAGCTGGAAATATATTTTTGAATGACGCTTACTAACGGGTGTCCAACAATTATTGCAGTCCCGGGTGGCGTTGGAATAAAAAACGTAGGTCGATTCTTACATGTTGCAAATAAATGAACTGACATTTTTAATGCACATTTAAGTTATGTTTGACAATTAAAATTTCAGTTCATTTATTTAGCACATGAAAGAATTGACCTACGTTTTTGATTCCAACGCCACCCAGGACTGCAATAATTGTTGGACACCTGTTAGTTTTAATATTTTTCTGTTTTTTAATAACAATTGATCGCTCTTTATAACCTAGAAAATTTGACAAGTAAACCATAAAAAGTTATTAAACTTTTAAATCAACATCCTTTTTAAGAAGTGCTTACTGAGCCAGTAAGAGTGGCCATCGAAGAACAAATAGGAAAAATATTTAAAACCGTAGTAAACTGTAAATAATTTCATTGAAAATAATTCATTTCTATAAATGTTTTTATTTATTTTACAGTTGTTTCAAGGAATAATTGACATGAATGTAAATAAAGCGTTGACTTTTGTTGTCTAGATCCAGAATGGGCATCTTACAACATCGGCATATTCATCTGCACGCGGTGTTCAGGCGTCCACCGGAGCATGGGGGTGCACATCAGCAAAGTCAAACACCTGAAACTGGACAGGTGGGAGGATTCTCAGGTGGAGAGGATGAAGGAGGTCGGTAACGTAGCAGCTCGGCTTAAATACGAAGAGAGGGTGCCGCCCTGTTATCGACGGCCGAAAGAGAACGACCCGCAGTGAGTTAATAGTTTTATCACCACAACAAAATTTAGTAGTATATTTATAATAATCAATAGCTACTTTTAATCCTACTCCTTCAACTCAATTTAACATTACGTCTCTTATTCTCTCTGTTCTTCTTTTTTTGTATCTGTCACATCCGACACTATCTTTTAGTTCTATCACTTTTTTTAATTTTTTTCCTCGTGCATAACCTTTCCCTCATTCTCTCAATTCATCCTCGTTTGTTTGTTTGTTTATTTATTCTTCGTACATCTTTCTTAAAAAATACATTTAGAAACAAATAAATTACAAAAAACGTATATAGAATTTTGGATGAAAGAAGCACAGGCCGACTTCATATTAAAATATGTTCTTTCACTCAAACCCTTTTTGTACCGTCATGAAAGAAGTTGGCATCATCCTCTACATCCGGAATCAATTATATTTTGCTTTATGTTAGGTAATTTATCCATTCTTTTGGAGGAAACTTCTGGCATACAGGGTGACTGACGAAAAACCTTTGGTGCTGTATCTCACTTATTTTTGATCCGATTTGAATAAATAAAACATCAAATTAAATGATTTTTAAAAGACTTTAATATGAACTGTACTGATATTTTTTCTTGCATCCAGTTTTTGACAAAAGACGATCAACTTTTTTTTTTCAAATTGCACTGTATATATATTTTGTACTGATCCGCAAGGAGATTTTTTTCTGAATCTAAATTTGTAAACGATTTTATCCATTCATCAAACCAAAGTCGAGAAATTGAGGATTAAAAAAAAAATTAAAAATCAAATATCCATAGCCTATTCCAAATGTCAAAAGTGACAGTGTCAGTCATTGGTACAATACTGCAATGATTTTTAATAATTTCATAATAAAAATGTTGCAAGATTTCAAAAACTGAAAAACGATTTCTGTAGAAGCACAAAATTCTAGTACAGTGTTTGAAATATTGCAACATTTTAACACGTTGACGCCGGCGTTTTTGTACCCTACAATTATTCATTTAAAATGACAAAATTTGGCTCGCACGCCTATGGTTGTTATGGTTGCTATGGTAACTGAAGTCCTAGATGTGCGATAATAGGTGTTTATTGTCAACATGGAAGTAATCAGTGGCGTACCAAAAGCGTAAAAACTTGTGTACCACCGGTGGTACCCGCCGGCGTTAACGTGTTAATTATGAAATAATTAAAAATCGTTGCAGTATTGTATCAATGGCTGTCACTGTCACTTTTGACATTTAAAGTAGGGTCTGTATATTGTTTACAATGGATACTTGACTTTTTATTTATTTTTTTAATCCTCAATTTCTCGACTTAAGTTTGATGTATGGATAAATTTGTATACAATTTTATATTCAGAAAAAAAATCTCCTTGCGAATCAATAAAAATATATATACAGTGCAATTTAAAAAAAATGTTGATCGTATTTTGTCAAAAACTGGGTGCGAGAAAAAATAACAGTTCAGATCATATTAAAGTCTTTTAAAAATGGTTTAATTTGATGTTTTATTTATTAAAATTGGATAAAAAATAAGCAAGATACAGCACCAAAGGTTTTTCGTCAGTCACCCTGTATAATGACAATCTTTTCTCTTTTCCCCTCCTGTTTAACTTCTTTGACTTACTAAATTTCGGGTTGAATAATGTGAAGTGTTCTGTATTATGATGAACGAAATAAAATTCCTTACTTCACTTTTATATCGTTCATCCTTTTACTTAACATTTTTTCTCTCTCTTTTGTTACCCACAAAGAACCTTACTCCTATTCCATCAATCATCATTTTTGTTTTATCTGCCTCAACTATAAACATAAAAGTTAAGGCAGATAAAATAAAATATGATTGATATGAAATGGGAGGAAGGTTGTTTGAATTCTATTCTATATTTTGCATTTTACTCTCTCCTGTCTTCTTTATTTCCTTCCTGTCTCTCTCATCTTTTGCACCGTCTCACATTCTCTCTTTCTACTCTCTCTTATGTTTTCTCGTCTCTTCGTTTTTATTTACTCTTTTTGACTGTTTTTATTTCCATTCTCTTAACACAATTTTTGCTCTTTATTTTTTTTTTTTTTTCTCGCCCCTAAGTAGACTCTTCCTTTCAGACTCTTTTTCTATTATACTTCCTCTCATTTATAGTTGATGCTTGAAGCCATTACTTTGTGATACATTTTGAAAATTAGGACGATAAAAAAATAACAAAGTGTATTTTATTTATCGTCCTCTCATATTTCCTCTCATTTCTTAATTCTTCTCATTTTGCCCATTTTCTTAATTTTACAATATTTCTAATAAATTTTGTCTCTTTATCTTTTATCTCTTCCTCAATACACTGATTCTCTGCATTATCTGTCTCCATATCTTTATTTCTTCCTTCGACATCTCTCTTATCTCCTGTCTTCCTCTATATCGTTATAATCGTCACTTGAAACTATAGTAAAGCAAATATTGACTTGATGTAGCTTAAACAACTAATTACTCGATATCATTACTCTTGACCTACCCCTATAAACAATACAATACCCTCATAGAGTACTTCCACTTTCAATTCAATTGTTTTAGAGTTAATTTTCAATTATTCTTTACTTTCATCGTTTTCATTCATCATTTTTGCAACAATATAATTGTTATCCGTTAGGTCATCCAATTGTTTTAGTGCATTATCAATTTCAACTCTTTCTTTTTTTTCCTTACTTTAGATCTAGTAATAATTAATAATATAATATTACTTTGTTTGTAAAAAATTAAATCCAAGTTATACAAACAAAGTAATAATGTTTTATATAATAATGTTGCATAAGATGTATAACGAAGTAGCAGCCTCTAGTATAAATATTATAGTATGTAATAAATTTACTTTAAATTTGTACAAACTGAATATAACCCTAAAATAGTCTCATAAACTCGATCGTTATTTGTTCTAGCGTACTCTTGACCTACCCCAACAAACAGTACGTTGCCCTAGCGTACTCCTGACCCGCTCGAATAAATTACGCGTTGAGGTAGGTCAAGGGCGCGCTAGTTCGAGTGTGCTAGGTTAACGCATAGTTTAGTGAGGTAGGTCAAGAGTACGCTCGGTAAATGTGAATAATTTATCGAGGCGGAATTTTTTTAACCTATATGTTGGAAAAATCAGAATTTCACACAGGAAAGTAATCATAAAATGTGATGTGATGTAAAATGAAATAATACAATGAAAGTCATAATGTGAAACCTGAATTTTGAATCTTGAATTTTTAATCTTCAATCTAGAATCTTGAATACTGAATTCTAAATCATAAATTCTGAATTTTGAGTCTTTAATCTTCAATCTTCAGTTAATCTTCAATCCTTAATTTTTAAATTTCAATCTGCAATCTGGAATCTTTTCTCCTTTTATTTTTTGCTTTTTCTGACAAATTCCTTTCTATTCCTTCCTTGTTTTTTTTTTTTTGCTTAGAGGAAGGATGGAATTGTTAATCTCAAATCTTCAATCTTTAATTTTGAATCTTAAACCTTGAGTCTTTAATCTTCAATCCTGAATAGTGAATCCCGAATCTTCATTCTTCAATCTTGAATTTTTAATCTTCAATTGTTTATCTTTAATCTTCAATTTACAATTTTGAATCTTGAATCTTAAATCTTGATTTTTGATTTTTGAAACTTGAATCTTAAATTATGAATCTTGAATTTTTAATTTCCAATCTTTAATCTTCAATGCTGAATCCTGAAACTTGAGTCTTTGATTAAAGACTAGATTTACAATCTTTAATTTCAATCTTAAATCTTGATTTTTGATACTTGAATCTTGAATTATAAATCTTAAATTTTTAATTTTCAATCTAGAATCTTGAATGCTGAATCCTAAATCATAAATTCTGAATCTTGAGTCTTTAATGTTTAATCTTCAGTTTTTTATCTTCAATTCTTAATTTTTAAATTTCAATCCGCAATCTTGAATCTTAGTTCTAGAATCGTGATTCTTAAATCTTGAATACTAAATCCCAAATCTTGAATTTTTAATCTTAAATCTGCAATTTTTAATCTTCAATTCTAAATTTTCAAACTTCAATCCGCAATCTTGGATCTAGAATCTTGTTTCTGAAATCTCGAAACCTAAAACTGAATCCCAAATCTTGAATATCCAATTTTAAATTTTCAAACTCTAATCTTGAATCTTGAAACTTGAATTTTGAATATCAAATCTTCAATTTTCAATCTTGATTGATTTTTGAAACTTGAATCTTGTATTATGAATCTTAAATTTTTAATCTTCAATCTAGAATCTTGAATGCCAAATCCTAAATCATAAATTCTGAATCTTGAGTCTTTAATCTTTAATCTTCAGTTTTTCATCTTTAATCCTTAATTTTTAAATTTCAATCCGCAACCTGGAACGTTCTAGAATCTTGATTTTTGAATCTTAAATACTGAATCACAAATCTTGAATTTGTAATCTTCAATTGTTCATTTTTAATCTTCAATCTTAAATTTTCAAACTTTAATATGCAATCTTGGATCTAGAATCTTGTTTCTGAAATCTTGAAACCTGAAACTGAATCCCAAATCCTGAATATCCAATTTTAAATTTTCAAACTCTAATCTTGAATCTTGCAACTTGAATCTTGATTTTTGAAACTTGAATCTTGAATTTTTAATCTTCAATCTAGAATCTTGAATGCTAATTCCTAAATCATAAATTCCGAATCGTGAATTTCTGACTCCTGACTTAATCTTTAATCTTCAGTTTTTCATCTTCAATCCACAAATTTTAAATTTCAATCCGCAATCTGGAATCGTAGTTCTAGAATCTTGATTCTTGAATCTTGAATACTGAATCCCAAATCTTGAATACTGAATCCCAAATCTTGAATTTTGAATCTTCAATCTGCAATTTTCAATCTAGAATCTTGAATTTTGAATCTTTAATTTTTTAAATCTTCAATCTAGAATCTTAAATCTTGAATGCTGAATCTTAAGTCTTTAATCTTCAATTTTTCATCTTCAATCCTTAATTTTGATTCTTGAATCCTGAATACTAAATCCCGAATTTTGAATTTTTAATCGCCAATCCTTAATTGTACACCTTCACTCAATCCGCAATATTGCATCTAGTATCTTGTTTTTGAAATCTTGAAACCTGAAACTGAATCCCAAATCTTGAATATCCAATTTTAATTTTTCAATCTTCAATTGTTAATCTCAAATCTTCAAGCCACAATCTTGAATCTTCTATCTTGAATTTTGAATATTGAATCTTAAACCTTGAGTCTATAATTTTCAATCTTGAATCTTGATTTTTGGAACTTGAATAATCTTGAATATCAAATCTCCAATATTTAATTTTTAATCTCTAATCTTGATTTTTGAAACTTGAATCTTAAATTTTCAATCTAGAATCTTGAATGCTGAATCCTAAATCATGAATTCCGAATCGTGAATTCTGAATCTTTAATCTTTAATCTACAGTTTTTCATCTTCAATCCTCAATTTTTACTTTCCCTATATACGAAGTATATAGGGGAAATATTGTATTGTCTATTGAAGATACTTTTCTTTCTCTTCTCTCATTTTGCTGTCTTCTTTTTTCCTTCTTGTAATATTTCTTTAACTATTCTTTCTACGCCATTTCTGTCAAATTTTAATCCCGTATTGATTTTCTTTTGAATCCGAAATCTTGAATTTTTAATCTTCAATTGTTCATATTTAATCTACAATTTTTAATCTTGATTTTTGATTCTTGAATCTTAAATTATGATTCATGAATTTTCAATCTTTAATTTAGAATCTTGAATGCTGAATCCTGAATCTTGAGTCTTTATTCTACAATCATTATATTTTCAATACTGAATCTTAAATCTTGATTTCTGATTTTTGAAACTTGAATCTCGAATTTTTAATTTCCAATCTTTAATCTAGAATCTTGAATGCTGAATTCTAAATCATAAATTCCGAATCGTGAATTCTGAATCTTGAATCTTAGTCTATAATCTTTAATCTTCAGTTTTTCATCTTCAATCCTCAATTTTTAAATTTCAATCCGCAATCTGGAATCTTAGTTCTAGAATCTTGATTCTTAAATCTTGAATACTGAATCCCAAATCTTGAATTTTTAATCTTCAATTGTTTATCTTTAATCTACAATTTTTAATCTCCAATCTTAAATCTTGATTTTTGATTATTGAAACTTCAATCTTGAATTTTTAATTTTCCATTTTTAATCTAGAATCTTGAATGCTGAATTCTAAATCTTGAGTCTTTAATCTTCAAGAGTACAGATTCTAGAACTAAGATTCCACATTGCGGATTGAAATTTAAAAATTAAGGATTGAAAATGAAAAACTGAAAATTAAACATTAAAGACTCAAGATTCAGGATTTAGAATTCACGATGCGGAATTTATGATTTAGGATTCAGCATTCAAGATTCTAGAATGAAGATTAAAAATTCTAGATTCAAGTTTCAAAAATCAAAAATTAAGATTCAATATTGAAAATTAAAATTTTTAATCTTCAATCTTGAATCTTAAATGATGAATTTTTAATTTTTTATCTAGAATCTTGAATCTTCAATCTACAATCTTTAATTTTTAATCTTGATTTTTGAATCTTGAATTATGAATCTTGAATTTTTAATCTTCAATCTAGAATCTTGAATGCTGAATCCTAAATCATAAATTCCGAATCGAAAATTCTGAATCCTGAATCTTGAGTCTTTAATCTTCAGTTTTTCATCTTCAATTCTCAATTTTTAAATTTCAATCCGCAATCTGGAATCTTAGTTCTAGAATCTTGATTCTTAAATCTTGAATACTGAATCTTAAATTTTCAAACTTCAGTCCGCAATCTTGGATGTAGAATCTTGTTTCTGAAATCTTGAAACCTGAAACTGAATCCCAAATCTTGAATATCCAATTTTAAATTTTCAATCTTCAATTGTTAATCTCAAATCTTCGATCCACAATCTTGAATCTTGATTTTTGAAACTTGAATTTTGAATATTGAATCTTAAACCTTATGTCTATAATCTTAAATCTTGAATCTTTGGAATTTGAATCTTGAATTTTGAATATCAAATCTTCAATTTTCAATCTCCAATCTTGATTTTTGAAACTTGAATCTTGAATTATGAATTTTTAATCTTCAATCTTGAATGCTGAATCCTAAATCATAAATTCCGAATCGTGAATTCTGAATCCTGAGTTTTTAATCTTCAGTTTTTCATCTTCAATCCTCAACTTTTAAATTTTAATGCCGCAATCTGGAATCCTAGTTCTAGAATCTTGAATTTTTTATCTTCAATTGTCCATCTTTAATCTTCAATCTACAATTTTTAATCTTCAATCTTAAATTTTGAATGTTGAATTATGAAACTTGAATTTTTAATCTTCAGTCTTTAATCTAGAATCTTGAGTCTTTAATCTACAATCTTTAATTTTCGATCTCGAATCTTTATTCTTGATTTCTGAAACTTGAATCTTGAATTTTTAATCTTTAATCTTGAATGCTTAAAAATTCAAGAATAAAGATGAAACTTAAGTCGTACACATTGTAATATATTTATATATTATAATAAATTATAGTGGTTAAAAACATAGCAAGTGTTTTATTCAGTGTTTTAAAGATTCAAGATTCTGGATTCACTATTCAGGATTGAAGATTGAAGACTAAATATTGAAGATTAAGGATGAAAAATTAATGATTGAAGATTAAAATTGGATATTCAAGGTTTGGGATTCAGTTTCAGGTTTCAAGATTCTAGATCCAAGATTGCGGATTGAAGTTTGAAAATTAAGGATTGAAGATTGAAGTTTAAAGACTCAAGATTCGAGATTCAGAATACAGGATATTCTGAATCTCGAATCCTGAGTCTTTAAACTTCAATCTTCAATCCTTAATTTTCAAACTTCAATCCGCAATCTTGGATCTAGAATCTTGTTTCTGAAATCTTGAATCTTGAAACCTGAAACTGAATCCCAAATCTTGAATATCCAATTTTAATCTTCAATCATTAATTTTTCATCCTTAATCTTCAATATTTAGTCTTCAATCCTGAATAGTGAATCCCGAATCTTGAATCTTTATTCTTGAATTTTTAATCTTCAATCTTGAATCTTGATTGTTGGAACTTGAAACTTGAATTTTGAATATCAAATTTTCAATTTTCAATCTTCAATTTGAATCCTGAATACTGAATCCCGAATCTTGAATCCTTAAACTTGAATGTTTAATCTTTAATGGTTTATCTTCAATCTAGAATCTTGAATCTTCAATCTAGAATCTTGAATCTTTAATTTTAAATCTTCAATCTAGAATTTTAAATCTTGAATGTTGAATCCTAAATCCTGAATTCTGTGTCTTTAATCTTCAATTTTTCATCTTCAATTTTCAAACTTCAATCCGCAATCTTGGATCTAGAATCTTGAATATCCAATTTAAAATTTTCAATCTTTAATTGTTAATCTCAAATCTTTAATTCACAATCTTGAATCTTGATTTTTAAAACTTGAATCTTGAATATTGAATCTTAAACCTTGAGTCTTTAACATTCAATCATAATTTTTTCATCCTTAATCTCCAATATTTAGTCTTTAATCTTGAATCCTGAATAGTGAATCCCGAATATTGAATCTTTATTCTTGAATTTTTAATCTTCAATTTTTCATCTTAAATCTTCAATCTTTAATCTTCAATTATGAATCTTGATTTTTGGAACTTGAAACTTGAATTTTGAATATCAAATCTTCAATCTTGAATCCTGAATACTAAATCCCGAATCTCGAATCCTCAATCTTGAATTTTTAATCTTCAATGTTCAATGGTTCATCTTCTAGAATCTTGAATTTTGAATCTTTAATTTGAAACCTTCAATCCAAAATCTTAAATCTTGAATGCTGAATTCTAAATCGTGAATCTTGAATCTCAAGCCTTTAATCTTCAATTTTTAATCTTCAATCCTTAAATTTCAAACTTCAATTCGCGAATCTAGAATCTTAAATCTTGATTCTTGAATACTGAATCCAGAATCTTGAAATTTCAATTTTTAATCGCCAATCCTTAATTGTACACCTTAAATCTTCAATCTACAAACTCTAATCTTCAATCTTGTATTTTGATTTTTCGAACTTGAATCTTGAATTTTGAGTCTTGAATATTGAATCTTTAATCTCTTTTTTTTTTCGTGTCTCTTTTTTCTTCATAATTTCGTTTTCTCTTTCTCTATGGGTTTGAGTGGAAGATCATCTACAAGTGTGAACTCCGCCCTTCGGCATGCTGTTAAAATTATATGTATGTTTTTTCTTCAATTTTGTATATTTCAGTTTATTTGTATTTTACATAATCATGACCGATAAAGCTTAAATAAATGAAATGAAATATACTATTTTCACAAATGTTTCTCTTTTTCTTTCGTTTTTGTCTCAATTTTCTTGTTGCTTATATAATCTTGTTTTTTTTTCTGTACCATTTCAAGCTATAAATAAATGTTTTACCCTTTTCTCTATTTTCTTCTTTTTATACTATTTCTGGCAATTTCCTCATACCACCCCCTTTTCTTCTTTCCTATTCTCTGCTTGCTTTATTCCTGTCTGCCACTGCAGTCTCTCTTCTTTTGTCTCTATCGATTTGTATTGTTTTTTACCTTTTTTTCTTTTCCTTTTCTCTCTTTGTTCTACACTATGTTACAATTTATTTTTGCATACTTGTATGTATTGTATTTTCTTTATCATTCTTTTTTTTTTCTCATAAAATTTCTGCACTGCTAACAATTAATTTTTATCCCTTTTCTTTTATTTCCCCCCTTTTCTTCCTTTTTGTCTCCATTCTTGTGCTTTTGCCTCTCTTTATATACACGTTTCTGACCAAAACCGTGTACTTGTTTTTAAACATGCATTCCTGTTAAATCGTTTCTCTCTTCATTTTTTTTTGTTTTTCCGCAACATTTTTAACAAATTGACTTTTCATTTAGAAGAAACTTTCTTGTTTTTCCCTCGTTCTCTTCTTTTTTTACTCCGGTTTCTTATCTTTGTCCCTTTCTTTAGTTTTTTTTCTCTTTACCTCTATATTTTAGTTGCACATTCTGTCTCTTTATGTACCATTTTAGCCAATAATTAATTTCGCTGAGTCTCGTTGTCTTTTCTCCCCTTCTTTAATTTCTTTATTTTTACACTTTCCCACTTTTGTTTGTTAATTTTGTATTTTTTGAAACCACTTTTAATTCTTTCCTTTTCTTCTTTTTATTTTTTCTCTATTTCTCTTCTTTTCACCCCCTCTCTTTTTCTCTTCCTTCAACATCATTTCTAGCAAATAACCTCGTTCGGATTTTCATTTTGAGATTCTCCTACTCTTTAATTCTTTTTAGATAAATCTTTATTAATCTTTTCCTTTTTTGTATTTATTGTTTTGTTTTTTATTTTATCTCTTTTTCTGGTTAATAATTATTTATTTATTTAGATAATTTCATTCTTTTTATTTTCGCAGAGTATTGATAGAGCAATGGATACGGGCGAAATACGAACGGGAGGAATTCTGCCGGCCGGAGCGTCAGAGCTACGTAAGCGGTTCGATGCAGGGTTTCCTGATGAAGAGGGGCAAAGAGGACAGCCGGTACTATCCGCGGAAGTTCGTGCTGTCCGAGGCCGACGACACGCTCAAGTACTTCGTGCGCGAGAACCGCGACCCGAAAGCGATACTGCGCGTCTCCGAAATAAACGTGGTGTTCGCGCCGGAGAAGATCGAGCACCCCACGTCCCTGCAGCTGACGTACCTGAAGGACGGCACCACGCGGCACATCTACCTCTACCACGACGATCCGGAGGTCATCACGAACTGGTACATGGCGATCAGGTGCGCGAAGCTGCACCGGCTGCAGGTCGCCTATCCGTCCGCCAGCGAGTCGGAGCTGGTCGGACACCTGACCGAGGACTTCGCCAAGGAGGGCTGGCTGTGGAAGACGGGGCCGAGGACCAGCGACGGGTTCAAGAAGCGGTGGTTCACGCTCGACAACAGGAAGCTCATGTACCACGACGAGCCGCTCGACGCTAATCCCAAGGGTGAAATATTTCTAGGTAATAAAGTAATGTTACACTGGGCGTTTCTAAATGAATATCGGAGTATAAACGTTTTGTAATACTTTTTACGCAAAACTTAAAATCATAACTAATACATGAAATGAAAGAGTAATTCGAACAGTTCTGTTTGCTAGAACGCGCAAGCGCTAGAGGGCGCTAGTAGAAAAAAATGGCGACTAGTGAACAGAAAACGGGCATGTGAACACTCATAATGTGCACATCTGAGGTTCAGATCCCATAGTTTAATCATTGTTGAGTTACGTGTTTCTACCAACATTCGTTTTTTGACTCTGAAACATTATTGTCTAGTTGAAGCTTTTTTAAATTTCAATAATAAGTTCAACCAAATGATTGAAGATCGTTCTAGATCCTTCACGATCGTTCAAAATCAATTGAGAACGTTCCAGATCATTCGAGAGCGTTCAAGTTCATTTGAGAACATTCAGGATCAGTCGAGAACGTTCAAAATCATTCGAGAACGTTCCAGATCATTCGAGATCGTTCAGGATGGTTCTAGATGATTTGAGAACGTTCAAGATCATTTAAGAACGTTCAGAATTGTTCGAGATCATTAGAGAACGTTCAAGATTATTCAAAAAAGTTCAAAATCATTCGAGAACGTTCAAGATTGTTCGAGATCATTCAAAAACGTTCAAACAGATCGTTCGAGATCATTCTAGATCGCTCAGAATCGTTCGAGATCATTCGAGAACGTTCAAGATTATTTGGGATCGTTCGAGATCATTTGAGAATGTTCAAAATCATTCAGGAACATTCAAAATTGTTTGAGATCGTTCAGGATTGTTTGAGAGCATTCAAGATTATTCAGACCGTCCAAGATCGTTCGAGATCGTTTAAGATAATTCGAGGTTGTTTAGGATCGTTCGAGATCATTTGAGAACGGTCAAGAGCCGTTAAGATCGTTGAGGATCGTTCGAGATCATTCGAAAACGTTCAAGATTATTCGAAATCGTTCGAGAATATTAGAGAATATTCGAAAATGTTTAAGATAGTTCGAGATCATTTCCGAACGTTCCAAATCATTCAAGACTGTTCTAGATAATTCGGAAATGGGAATGTACAAGTTTATTCAAGATCGTTCTAGATCATTCGAGAACGTTTAAGATCGTTCGAGATCATTCGCGAACGTTTCAGATCATACAAGAACGTTCAAGACTTTTCGAGATAATTCAGAATCGTTCAAGATTATTAGAGATCGTTCGAGAGCATTAGAGAACGTTCAAAATCATTCAAGAACGTTGGCGAACGTTTCCAATTATTCGAGATCCTATAAGATTTACAACTTGAAATTGAACTCATTTGACATTTTTAAAGATCATTCTCATAAAAGATCGTTCGAAATCAGCTGAGAACGTTCCAGATCATTCTAGAACGTTTAGAATCATTCGAGAACGTTCAGGATGGTTCTAGATGAATTGAGAACGTTCAAGATCATTTAAATCATTTAAGAACGTTCAGAATT
Source organism: Ontholestes murinus (assembly GCA_963969525.1). Classification (NCBI taxonomy): domain Eukaryota; kingdom Metazoa; phylum Arthropoda; class Insecta; order Coleoptera; family Staphylinidae; genus Ontholestes; species Ontholestes murinus. The sequence goes on from OZ018388.1 coordinate 81,978,886, forward strand.
GTTCGAGATCATTAGAGAACGTTCAAGATTATTCAAAAAAGTTCAAAATCATTCAAGAACGTTCAAGATTGTTCGAGATCGTTCAAAAACGTTCAAACAGATCGTTCGAGATCATTCTAGATCGCTCAGAATCGTTCGAGATCATTCGAGAACGTCCAAGATCATTTGGGGTCGTTCGAGATCATTTGAGAATGTTCAAAATCATTCAGAAACATTCAAAATTGTCTGAGATCGTTCAGGATAGTTTGTTCAAGATTGTTTGAGAGCATTCAAGATTATTCAGACCGTCCAAGATCGTTCGAGATCGTTTAAGATAATTCGAGGTTGTTTAGGATCGTTCGAGATCATCTGAGAACGGTCAAGAGCCGTTAAGATCGTTGAGGATCGTTCGGGATCATTCGAAAACGTTCAAGATTATTCGAAATCGTTCGAGAATATTAGAGAATATTCGAAAATGTTTAAGATAGTTCGAGATCATTTCCGAACGTTCCAGATCATTCAAGAACGTTCAAGACTGTTCTAGATAATTCGGAAATGGGAACGTACAAGATTATTCAAGATCGTTCTAGATCATTCGAGAACGTTTAAGATCGTTTGAGATCATTCGCGAACGTTTAAGATCGTTTGAGATCATTCGCGAACGTTTCAGATCATACAAGAACGTTCAAGACTTTTCGAGATAATTCAGAATCGTTCAAGATTATTAGAGACCGTTCGAGACCATTAGAGAACGTTCAAAATCATTCAAGAACGTTGGCGAACGTTTCCAATTATTCGAGATCCTATAAGATTTACAACTTGAAATTGAAATTGAACTCATTTGACATTTTTAAAGATCTTTCGAGAATGTTAAAGATCATTCTCATTCAAGATCGTTCGAAATCAGCTGAGAACGTTTCAGATCATTCTAGAACGTTTAGCATCATTCGAGAACGTTCAAGATCATTCGAGAACGTTCAGGATGGTTCTAGATGATTTGAGAACGTCTAAGATCATTTAAATCATTTAAGAATGTTCAGAATTGTTCGAGATCATTAGAGAACGTTCAAGATTATTCAAAAAAGTTCAAAATCATTCAAGAACGTTCAAGATTGTTCGAGATCGTTCAAAAACGTTCAAACAGATCATTTGGGATCGTTCGAGATCATTTGAGAATGTTCAAAATCATTCAGGAACATTCAAAATTGTATGAGATCGTTCAGGAACGGTTGTTCAAGATTGTTTGAGAGCATTCAAGATTATTCAGACCGTCCAAGATCGTTCGAGATCGTTTAAGATAATTCGAGGTTGTTTAGGATCGTTCGAGATCATTTGAGAACGGTCAAGAGCCGTTAAGATCGTTCGAGATCATTCGAAAACGTTCAAGATTATTCGAAATCGTTCGAGAATATTAGAGAATATTCGAAAATGTTCAAGATAGTTCGAGATCATTTCCGAACGTTCCAGATCATTCAAGAACGTTCAAGACTGTTCTAGATAATTCGGAAATGGGAATGTACAAGATTATTCAAGATCGTTCTAGATCATTCGAGAACGTTTAAGATCGTTTGAGATCATTCGCGAACAGTACAGGATTATTCGAGAGAGTTCAAATTCACTCGAGATCGTTCAGGATCGTTCGAGATCATTCGCGAATGTTTCTGGTCGTTAAAGAACGTTCAAGACTGTTCGAGAGATCATTCGGGAACGCTCAAGATTATTCGAGATCGTTCTAGATTATTCGAGAACGTTTAACATCGTTCGCGATCATTAGAGAACGTTCCAAGTTTACTTTAGATTAATCCAGATTGTTCAAGAACGTTCGAGGTTGTTCAAGGTCATGCGATCATTCGAGCCCGTTCCTGATCATTCATCATCATCATCGAGATTGTTCAAAATAATTAGAGAACGTTCAAAATCATTCGACAACATTCAGAATCGTTCAAGATTATTAGAGAGCATTAGAGAACGTTCAAAATCATTCAAGAACGTTGGCGAACGTTTCCAATTATTCGAGATCCTATAAGATTTACAACTTGAAATTGAAAATTGAACTCATTTGACATTTTTAAAGATCTTTCGAGAATGTTAAAGATCAGTCTCATTAAAGATCGTTCGAAATCAGCTGAGAACGTTCCAGATCATTCTAGAACGTTTAGCATCATTCGAGATCGTTCAGGATTGTTTGAGAACATTCGAGAACGTTCAAGATCATTCGAGAATGTTCAGGATCGTTTGAGATTATTCAGGAACGTTTCATATTATTCAAATTAATTTGAAAACGTTCAAGATCGTTCAAGGTCATTCGAGATCGTTCAAGTTCATTTTAGATCGTTTAAGATTAACCCAAATTGTCCAATATCATTCGAGGTTGTTCAAGAACATTCGAGATCATTCGAGAATGTTCAGGATCGTTAGAGATCATTCGAGAACGTTCAAGATTATTCAATACCGTTCGAGAACATTTGAGAACGTTCAAGATTATTCGTGATCGTTCGAAATCATTTGAGAACATTCAAAATCATTCAAGGACGTTCAAGATTGTTCGAGATTATTCTAGAACGTTTAAGATCCTTAGAAATCGTTCAGGATCGTTCGAGATCATTCGGGGAAAGTTATTTAAGAACGTTCGAGATTATTCGAAATCATTCGAAAACCTTTAAGATCATTCGAACGTTCAAGTTTGTTCGAGATTGTTAAGGATTATTCAAAACGATGAATGAGAACATTCGAGAACGTTCAAGATCATTCGAGAAAGTTCAAAATTATTCAAGAACGTTCAAGATTGTTCGAGATTGTTCAGGATTAGTCAAAATGATTCGAGAACTGCCATACACTATTAAATCAGATATTCTGCAGAAAGGAGACTAAATATTTCATTTAATAGTTCAGACAATCCTCATGAGATGGTACAATTGCAACGAGACACCACTGAAATGATTTTTTTTTTTCTATCAAATAACGACGGTAAATTTATGGGCCTTTTTTTTGTTTAGAGAAACAACTGTAAATAGTACTTCCTATTTTGATGCTCTACAATTCCTTAGAAATCGTTCAGGATCGTTGAGATCATTCGGGAAAGTTCAAAATTATTTAAGAACGTTCGAGATTATTCGAAATCATTCTCTAACCTTTAAGATCATTCGAGAACGTTCAAGTTTGTTCGAGATTGTTAAGGATTATTCAAAACCATGAATGAGAACATTCGAGAACGTTCAAGATCCTTCGAGATCATTCGAGAAAGTTCAAAATCATTCAAGAACGTTCAAGATTGTTCGAGATTGTTCAGGATTGGTCAAAATGATTCGAGAACTGCCCTACACTATTAAATCAGATATTCTGCAGAAAGGAGACGAAATATTTCATTTAATAGTTCAGACAATCCTCATGAGATGGTACAATTGCAACGAGACACCACTGAAATGATTTTTTTTTCTATCAAATAACGGCGGTAAATTTATGGGCCTTTTTTTTGTTTAGAGAAACAACTGTAAATGGTACTTCCTATCTTGATGCTCTACAATTCCGATATTCGTTTAGAAACAGGCGGTATTATTTTTGTATATGACAATCTTAAATATTTGAATGTTTTTATTGTTATTATTAGTATTGATACATATTAAAATTAATACAGTGTTGAATTACTTTTAGGGCACGCGTTGGACGGTTACAGTGTTCGAATAGGAGTCTCGGCCGGTGTGAAGGACCACCAGGGATTCACGTTCGCCCTGACCACACCCGACAGGGTGTACAACTTATCTGCAAACTCGGAGAACGACAGGGACCAGTGGATACAAGTAATCGAAAGGGTTTTCGAAAAGCCACTCACTCCACAAGATAGTTCGAGTGAGTAAACGAGTAACAATTACAAAAACAAGTATTTCTCAATTATTACTTTCTTCATAAAGTGGTGACAATTACATGGTGGTAATTCATGATAAATACTAAAATAACACACTATCTTTTTATCACATTTTTTTTACTGGTAATCACTAGAGGGCGCTAAAACCGCTAAAAAAAATGTTAGTGGTAAAAACAGTAACTATTGAAATTTTTTGTGGTTATAGCGCCCTCTAGTAAAAACATAGTAACCACTAAACCTGTTTAGTGGTTTTAGCGCCCTCTAGTGATTACCACTAAAAAAATTTAGTGGTAAAAACATAGTAAGTGCTTTAGTTTTCGCTAGAATATCATTGAAGACAGATTGTAAAGATTTTATGTTGTTCTATTATTTGTTTTACATTTTTTCTTCAAAAAAACCAATACGATTTTATTTCAACTATTTACGATAAACTAATAAATTTGTAGAGTTAAATAATGAAATAGTTTAACTTATAACACTATTGTATGTGTCAAACTTGTGTCGTTTATTCCTTTCAACATTTTCACTTACTCGAACAACCCAATTAATTATAACACTTGAATTGGGTAATAAGGATATTCATTTAAATAATTAATTTTTATATATTTTTTTGTTTCAGTATCTGCTAGATTAGTGAGGAAACGAGCGAACACAAACTCCATCAATATATTCTCAGCAAGGTAGTCTACATATCAAATAGTATCATCACTTTGCCTAGTCCGTGTATTTATTGCAATGCAAAAAAAAGAAACATCAATACTACATCTTTTTTTTAATACTCAAATCATAATTTAATCATGTACTGTACTTTAGTCTAAGAGTAAATAATAATGATAATAATAATAGTGGATTGAAAAAAAAATGTTTAAAAAGTGAACCGAAACGAACAGTCGGCGCGTAGCAATTATAAAAATTACGTACACCCCTTCCCTGATGATGGAACGGAAGGAAAAATAAGTATGTTTTATCTTTTTATATAATTGTTTTTATCTTTTAAAGGAATTTAAAATATTAAAAATAAATAAGTATTATAGGTTTTAATCGACTGTAATAATATCCAAAATAACCAAATATTTCAAATTGAAATTTTCTCTTTCTCTCATTGCTTTAAGGAATATTGTATTTAAGCTATAAAAACAAAAAAAGGTGACATCAAATGTTATAATAAATCGGAGAAAAATATTTATTATACGGTGTTTTTTCTGTTATTATTTACCCTAATCGAAGTGATTTTAATTAATTTTATTTTTCAGCGTGATGTTGAATTAATAAATGCAATGATCATGATGGAATGTATCCGATTTCCTATTCCAAACCTAAACCTGTTTCCTTTCAAGTATTCTTCCTAGAGGTGAGTTAGAATTGTACTATTTTTTTAGAAATAGTCTGTGTTTATGCTAATCTTTAAAAAAGTTTTGTAATTAATTTTATTCTAAATCGCGAGACGATCAGTAATTGAAATTTGTGTGTATATATGGGGTGGGTGGGTGGCCTTTATACCACCCTCCAATCAGTAAAACATCATCAAAAATTATTTTAAAAATTTGTATGAATAAATCTCTAAAAATTGCAATTATTTTGTGTTTATTTATATTTTACAAATTTTAATTAAAATCCTCGCTAATGTTTTACTGATTGGAAGGTGTGATAGAGGCCACCCACCCACCCTACATATATATACATGATAACTTTAATTGCTAATCGTTGATTATTTTGCTGCTAAAAACAATCAAACCCTTTATGTAATTAAAAATAAAACAATATCAAAATTTGGGTTTAAATATAAATGACGTTTTATAACTAATATTATCTAATTTGGATTTAAAGTCTGCCCACCCATCAAATGTTTACTAATTTACTCACTTAAAAAATTTACCTTTTTAATTTCTTCTTTATACAAAAAATTTTGTAATTAATTTTAGTGGAAACCGCGAGACGATAAGGAATTGAAATTTATATGTATATGTAGGATGGGTGGGTGCTCTCTATAAACAAAAATATAAGGTATTATTATTATTAATTAGTTAATATTTTTACTTCTGTAAAGTATTAATTGTCATTAAAAAATATCATCTGCTCTTTGTAAACTGTCAATTATCTAATTGATACTGGTAGAGCTACACTCTTGATGGAACGAGATATGTAAATTTGATGGGGGTAAAACACTTGTTAAGTTCCATAATATTTTTATTTTCAGTTGCCTGACACGTGTTTCGATCATTCCTGATCATTTTCAAAGTTTAACAAGTGTTTTACCCCATCAAATTTACTGTCAATTATCATTTGAGAAGTGTTAAATTCCTCCGATGGCAGTTGACAATTACAAATGACATTTCTCTAATGACAATTTATAGATGACAGTTAATAATTTTACGATGACAGTTAACAGATCGTATATGACTTTTGACAGTTTGTAGATGACAGTGACAGTTTTCAAATAATAGTTGATATTTTTTACAGAAGACAGTTCTCCGATAAAAGAACTATTACTCTTTATCGGAGAATAGTCAACTGTCATCTATAAACTATCAAATATGTTGACCTTTTACAGATTTCAATTAACAATTTTCCGATAACAGTTGTCAGTTCTTAAAATACAGTTAACAGTTTACAGACACCATTTCTCTAAAAACAGTTGACACTTTACAATTTTCTGATGACATTTAACAATTCTTAATGACAGTTGACAGATCGCAAATGACAAGTGAGTTATTAAATGACAGTTGACAGTTCTCGAATATCAATTAAAACAGCAACATGTGGCAGGTGATAGTTGAGAGTTTACAGATGACAGACCTTAAATGACAATTAACAAAATAATGATGGCAGCTGACAGTTTTTTGATAAGACATAACAGTGTTCTCAAATGTCAATTAACATTTTGGAGATATTAATTAACAATTTTCCGATCACTATTATATTTTCAAATGACAGTTTAACTATTTTCAAATGACAGATAAACGTCGACAATTTTCATATATCAAAGGGCATAAATAAACCGTAATAGATAACAAATTATTATTGGCAGTTTTCAAATGTCACTTGATAGTCTATAGATGACAGCTGACTATTTACATACAAGCACTGACTGTACTTCGAAAAGAGTTGGCAGTTCTTAAGTACCAATCGACATGAGAGATGGAACATAATAGATAAAAAATAATAGATCGTAGATGACAGTTTCCACATGACATTTAATAGTTCTCAATTGACAGTTGACAATTTTTCGATAATAGTTGACAGTTTTATAATGACAGATGACATTTCTCTAATTTTGAGTATATTTTATTATTTTGTAATGTATTTTTTGTGATATTTATTTTATAAGAATGGAGTACAAAGATATAATAAAGATAATGACAGATGACATTTTTCTAATGATAGATGACATTTCTCTAATGACAGATGACATTTAATTTTTCAATTTCAAAGTTTTAATTGTTTATTTTTGTTGAATTTTGAAATTTATTTTAAGAAAATTTCCAATAGTTTTATTCTTTCAAAAAAACATTAATTTTTGATTTCTTGATGGATTGCAATTGTTTTTCTTTGAACAATTTTTTAACTGTTTGAATTTTGAAATGTATTTTAGGAAATTTCAATAAATTTAATTCTTTTTTCTTGTTTGATTCTAAAACAATTAGTTTTTAATTTAATTTTTTTATTTCTTGACAAACTTCTGTTGTCTTTTTGTATAAATTTTAAAAAATATTTGTTTTTTAAAACAATTAATTTGTGTTTTTTTAAACAATTTTTTGACAAATTTTAATTTTTATTTGGAAAAATATCTACTGTTTTGTGTGAATTTTGAAATGGATTACAAAAATTCAAAAGTGAATCCTCTTTTTCTAAAACAAGTATTTTTTTATTTCTTGACAAATTTCAATTGTTTTTTTTTTTTCATAATTTCACCTATTTTGAGTGAATTTCTAAATATATTTTGGGAAATTTTCAGAAAATTATGTTTATTTGAGTTTTCATATTTTATTTTTTTAAACAGTTAATTTATTTAATTTCTAGACATATTTCAATTCTTTTTTGGTATAATTTCAACTGTTTTAAATAAATTTTGAAATGGATTTTAAAAAAAATTCATAAATTGAATACTTTTTTTTCTTCAATAATTAATTTGAATTTTTTTTAATGTTTTGACAAATTTCAATTCCTTTCTTGTAGAACTTCGACTTTTTTTTTAAATTATTTTTAGAGTTTAAAGTTTAAAAACAGATTTTTATTTTTTCTGGGTATTTTTGTTTTGTCTAGTGTTTTGTTTTATAAAAATTAGATCTAATTTTCCCCTTGATGTTCTTAATCCTTGTTTTGAAAATTAAACTGTTCATTTTGTAAAATTTTAGCGGTTTAAGCAAGTTTTAAAATTAATTTAAGCTCTAATTTTGTTTTTCTTTCTTCTAGATTATTTTCAATTTTTTCTTTTCTAAATCAACTGTTTTAACTAATTTGAATTGTTTATTTTTTGTTTGTTTAATTCTATATATTTTTTTCCTAACATTCTGATTTGAATTTTTTTTAAATAAAATTAAAGCTTAAAACAGCTTTAGTAGTAAATTATAGAAAGTAATTTTTTAGAAAGTTTTCAGTTCTTTTTAATCGGAATTTCAATTGTTTATTGTAGGACACTTTAACTGTTCTTGTGAATCATTTGTTATTGTATGAAATGTTATTTATTTTCTATTTAAACTGCTTACAATTTTATTTTGAACTCAAATTGCAATTGATTTTTAGTAAAAACAAAATAATTTTTACTTTAAATAATACATGAAATATATTTTTTATTTTATTATTTTGGTGGTAAATTTGACTTAAATGAATTTGAAATTTATTTTAGCAAACTTTCAGATTTTCAATTGTTTCTTATAGTAGATTTTTTAAATTAATTATTTATAAATGCATTTTTCAAATTACTTGTTTTCTGGATTTTTTCTGCAGTTACTAATCGCTTTTAAATCAATTGTTTTTTTTTCAACTGTTTTAACCAATTTGAATTGTTTTTTTTTTGTTCTTAAAGTTTTATTCTTATTTCAATTGTGAAATTAAAACTGTTTTAAGTGAATTATATAATGTATTTTTAGAAAGTTTTCAATTGTTTATGAACAGAACTTCAATTGTTTAATTTTTTATTCATTTATTCCTCTTTGAAGAGTTTGTGTTTTCTATTTTAAACAACAAATTTCAATTGTTTTTTTTTTACGTAAAATTTGTTTTTTCGTTTTTGAGTTTTCGCTTTTTATTTTTAACAAATTTCAACGGTATATAAATAATCAAATTTCAACTGTTTTAAGTAAAATTTGAAAAGTATTTTTGCTAAATTTTCAGCTGTTTTCAATAACGTTAAAAAAATAAATAATAAAACATGTTAAATTAGTTTTTTTGCAATTTTTTGTAATACATTTATTAAATCCACTGTTTTTAAACAAATTTTCAAATTGCATTTTTTTCAGTAACTTTTTTTTTGCTAAATTAATTGTTTCTTTCAAGTGTTTTGACCAATTTAAATTGTTTTCTTTTTTGTAAAATTACATATATTTCTTTCTTAGAGTTCGTATTGCTTTTTAGTGATTAATCTAATTTTTTTATCAATAAAATAAAAACTGTTTTAAGGAGAATTATAAAATGTATTTGTAGAAAGTTTTTAATTGTTTATGAACAGAATTTCATTTAAACACTAAAATAAAACACTTACTATGTTTTTACCACTAAAATTTATTGTGAAATATATAAAATAAATTACAACACACGACTTAAGTTTCGACTTTTAAAAGTCATCTTGTCACTTGATAATGATCTAACTCTGGCGCGAGGCACTTACCGCCTTAAATAAATATTAGTCGTGATCTGTTGACGCGAGAGTGTTTATTCAATTTCGAAAGTTACGGATAATAATTTAAAAATTCACTGCTGAATAAATTGATATTTGAAGTTTATTAAATGTGGAACTGAATATTATTGTAATAAGTCGAGAGTACGATTTTTGTAGTAGGTCAGGTAAACGATTTAAAATTAAAACAAAAACTATTTACCGTTAATGGTGGAGGCTTTTACTTTGTTATACATCATTATTCACACTTTTTAACTTTGTTTGTATAACTATGTCTTTATTAAGTGACTATAGTGTTTCATTTGTCCTATTTACCATATTTTCTGACTATAAGACGCACTTTTTTACATAGAAACATAGACTCAAATTTTGGGTACGTCTTATAATTCGAAGATAATTCTTTTTTCAATAAATCTTCTTTAAATTTGAGGTGCGTCTTATAGTCTAAAAAATACGTAATTATTGTAAGTTATTCGTGTTGAATTTGTAAAACCATTTGATATAGGACACGATTAGGATTTAAATTTTTTTTAAATCTATGTCAACAAAGATGGCACTGGAGGAACGCACGCAAATATTCAACGTTAGAGTTATGCGGTTAACCGTATCAACACAACTATTAGTTTTCCGCAATAGTTTACAATTATCAAATTGTTTTTGTGTGGATTTCAATGATTTCAAAGAATTAATCGTTATCTGCGTTATTTTTTCTATTTAACTGCAATCGCCATGCGCGCTGTGAAGGCCGTCAAATTTAGAGATTCGTTTTGTATTGGTCGGTCCTCAATTGGGGCGACCACATCGCTTTCACTCGCTTAGTCCACGCACTGCTGTCTGACCGTCGGTTTCGTGAAATATGAGTGCACACTTATCAACAGGTATGATTTACTCGTTGATTGAAATACTATATTTCAATCAACGATTTACTTTATTACCACATTAAATAATTAATAAAGAACTAGACTTAAATAATTAATTTACGTTGATTGAAAAGTTTATAATTTTGTATTAAATAAATTCCTTATACAATGTTAGACATTAGTTAATTAATGCTAATGTAATTAAATATTTTATTGCCTAAGTAAAATTAACGATTAAATTTATTTAAATGTCAACGGTATTACTTATTTATATTGTAATGGTTTTGAAATCCGGTATTTTTTTTTAATATACAAACGGGTTTTGTTTTTTTTTTTGTCAAATTATAATTTTTAATGCATTCGGTTTTTTTTAATAGGTAGCCCCAAACCGGCTCTGATAGAAGGAAGTCTTCGGCTGTACTCGATGCAGTTCTGCCCTTTCGCCGAAAGGGCGCGCTTAGTACTGCTGCACAAGAATGTAAAACACGATGTGGTTAACGTGAATCTGCACAATAAACCCGAATGGCTTTTCGATCTGAATCCTAAAGGTAATTAAATAAAATCTAAGTATACAGGGTGTTTCAGTTTATAATTTTATACTTATTCACATTTTTTAATTTAACTGTAAATAACAAAAGGTAGGATAGTTTCTACATTATTCTCAAATAATAATTTATTTATTGTTTCATTCAATGCAGATAAGATTAACATAAGAAAATATAAAATCATTGATTATAGAAATGTTTAAGCAATTACTTGAATATATAAACTATTTGGTTTCTTCTAATTAAATGAAACATTAATTAAGTAATAATGGTTTCTTCTATTTGCATGCTATTGATAATGCTGCAATCTCTTTTTTTTGTAGGTCTGGTTCCGATTTTGGAAACGGACAGTGAAGTAATTGTAGAGAGCCTTGCAATTTGCGATTACTTAAACGAGAAATATCCGGAGTTGCCTTTGTACCCCGACGACGTTGAAAAGGTAAAAGCGGACGTAAAGATCATCAACGATTTTGACGACCTCATGAATTTCTACTACACTGTACTTAGAGTGCGCGAAAAGAGTCTGCAGGAGTACGTAAATGACGCCATGCCGAAACTTTTACAATTGGAAGGGATATTAAAACAGAGGGGTATATTTATAATTTATTTAACACTTCATATAACTATAATATACAAAATTGACAATTATCATTTATCAACATCTATCAATTGTGAGCTATTATACAGGGTGACTGAAGAAAAACCTTTGGTGCTGTATCTCGCTTATTTTTGATCCGATTTGAATAAATAAAACATCAAATTAAATGATTTTTAAAAGACTTTAATATGAACTGTACTGATATTTTTTCTTGCATCCAGTTTTTGACAAAAGACGATCAACTTTTTTTTTCAAATTGCACTGTATATATATTTTGTACTGATCCGCAAGGAGATTTTTTTCTGAATCTAAATTTGTAAACGATTTTATCCATTCATCAAACCAAAGTCGAGAAATTGAGGATTAAAAAAAGAAATTAAAAATCAAATACCCATAGTAAACAATATACAGAGCCTATTCCAAATGTCAAAAGCGACACTGCCAGTCATTGGTACAATACTGCAATGATTTTTAATAATTTCATAATAAAAATGTTGCAAGATTTCAAAAACTGAAAAACGATTTCTGTAGAAGCACAAAATTCTAGTACAGTGTTTGAAATATTGCAACATTTTAATTATGAAATAATTAAAAATCGTTGCAGTATTGTATCAATGGCTGTCACTGTCACTTTTGACATTTAAAATAGGGTCCGTATATTGTTTACAATGGATACTTGACTTTTTATTTATTTTTTTTAATCCTCAATTTCTCGACTTAAGTTTGATGTATGGATAAATTTGTCTACAATTTTATATTCAGAAAAAAAATCTCCTTGCGAATCAATAAAAATATATATACAGTGCAATTTAAAAAAAAAATGTTGGTCGTATTTTGTCAAAAACTGGGTGTGAGAAAAAATAACAGTTCACATCCTATTAAAATCTTTTAAAAATGGTTTAATTTGATGTTTTATTTATTTAAATCGGATAAAAAATAAGCGAGATACAGCACCAAAGGTTTTTCGTCAGTCACCCTGTATATCATCCATTCTCATGTTTATAATGCTCAATCAATCTAAATTAAGAAAAAAATCATTAAGATGGTTACAATCGTTACATTCATAATATAAAACACATGTATCGTTATCTACTATTTGAGTTTACGTAGCGACATCTATCGCCGACATTAGCAATTTCTTTGTCTCCTGAAGAAAGTTTGTGAACATTGTTTGGTTTTAAATGATTGAAATCTAATAATTTCAGGAAAATTTTTTGGCGGCGACAACGTATCAATGGTGGATTACATGTTGTGGCCGTGGGCTGAAAGGATTAAAGTGATCGACATCACTTACAATGAAAAACTACCAATTGACAGGGAGCAAATACCGCGTTTGCTAGAATGGTGTGCCAACATGGCGAAACTGGACGCCGTCGTTAAGACCATAACGAGCCCGGAGAGATTGTACAAAGTGTCTCTCTTTAAAAATCCCGGGGTTGTCCCCGATTACGATAACGTTTAGATAATTTTAAACGTCACGCATTACATTTAAAGTATTAACAGTAACAATAATAACGGAAAATGATTTCACCTTAGTTTTAAGAGTATAAATATGACTATTAAGGGGAATTTTTTTTATATAATTAACCGGTTTTTATGTATTAATAAACATTTTTTTTTTTTGATTCGCACCACACATTCAAATCCATACAAGTAATATTAACAAAAACAACTATTAATTGAACACACGTTCGCCATCTATCGACAATCGCAAGCCCTACACATATGTGTATCAAATCAAAATATATAAGTCCTTTACGTTGTAGAAAATTGACAAATAATTAGAAAAAACATGAAAATATGTATAATCGTTGATTGAAATATTGTATAGATGCCTAACCTTACGGGGAAATGCGAGTCACTAACAGATGGCGCATGGGTAGTGAGTCTGCGTACTGTAGTTTTCTGTAGCTTTGAACAGTTTTCTATAGTATTGAATTATACGTATTGCAATCAGCGTTAAGACGATCGTACTTGGCGCTAAGTTTTCGGTTCTCGTGAAATTGTAGACGACCGGATGTTGCAATACGTATAATTCAATACTATAGAAAACTGCTCAAAGCTACAGCAATCTGCAATACGCATACTCACTACTCATGCGCCATCTGTTTCTCGGCATCTTTTAGTGACTCGCATTTCCCCGTAAGGTTAGGCATCTATACAATATTTTAATTAATTAATTCCCCATTTTACCCTTAATATGTGCTATTCGTGCCTATTATTTTCGATTGAAATATTCCAATTAACGCTATCATCCTCTAATTTTCTTGTAAAAATGTATCCTCTATCATTTACTATTTAACCTTCCATCCAGGTTTGCTTTCTTTTATTTAGGTACTTCCATATTATTTTCTATGTCGGTTTAGATGATTTTCAATTACTTTGGGTAGGAACTGAAATCTTGAATAATAAATTAATGATTGTGAAGAATAAAAATTTGTCGGATGATCATCTGTCGAAGTATTAAAAAAAATTGAATAACGAATTTTTTGCATCAGTCAAAATATTCGACACAATAAACGCATTCGTGCAAAAATTTCATAAATTCGATCAACGGTTATTAAATTATCGTCAAAACAAAAAAAAAACAATTGAAATTCGAAATTGAGATTTTTACATTACGTCAGTGTAAAAGTCACAGGAAACTCATTGGTGAAAAAAATTTCGTAATCCAATCATCGGTTCAAGAATTATCGCTGTAATAAAAAAAAAAAACAAATGAAAATCAATGTTCAGATTTTTGAACTACATCAATATATTCGACATAAGAATTGAAATTTTTACATTACGTCAGTATATACTACATAGGAAACTCATTAGTGAAAAAAATTTCGGATTCCAATCAACGGTTCAAACATTATTGAAATTCGAAATTGAGATTTTTACATTACGTCATTATAAACGACACGGGAAATTTTTTGGTGTAAAAATTTTCGAAATCCAATCAACGCTTCAAGAATTATCGCTGAAATAAAAAAAACAATTGAAAATCAAAAATGAGATTTTTGCACTACGTCAATATATTCGAAATAAGAAACTCATTCGTGCAAACATTTCTGAAATACAATCAACCATTTAAGAATTATCGCCTAAATAATAAAAAACAATTGAAAATCGAACTTCAGTTTTTTGCACCAAGTCAATATATTGGACACGATAAACTCATTCCTGCAAAAATTTTATAAATTCGGTAAACGGTTATTAAATTATCGTTAAAATAAAAAAAAACAATTGAAATTCGAAATTGAGATTTTTACATTACGTCATTATAAACGACACGGGAAATTTTTTGGTGTAAAAATTTTCGAAATCCAATCAACGCTTCAAGAATTATCGCTGAAATAAAAAAAAACAATTGAAAATCAAAAATGAGATTTTTGCACTACGTCAATATATTCGACACGAGAAACTCATTCGTGCAAAAATTTCATTAATTCGATCAACGGTTATTAAATTATCGCCAAAATAAAATAAAACAATTGAAATTCGAAATTGAGATTTTTACATTACGTCTGTATAAACGATTCAGGAAACTCTTTGGTGAAAAAACTTTCGAAATCCAATCAACGGATTAAGAATTATCGCCGAAATAAATAAAAACAATTGAAAATCAAAATTGAGATTTTTGCACTACGTCAATATATTCGACATTAGAAACTCATTGGTGCAAAAATTTCCGAAATACAATCAACCATTCAAGAATTATCGCCTAAATAAAAAAAAAAACAATTGAAAATCGAACTTCAGTTTTTTGCACCAGGACAATATATTCGACAGGAGAAATTAATTCGTGCAAGAATTTCCGAAATACAATCAACCTTTCAAGAATTATAGCCTAAATAATAAAAAAAAACAATTGAAAATCGAATTTCGGTGTTTTGCACCAGGACAATATATTCGACACGAGAAACACATTCGTGCAAAAATTTCATTAATTCAATCAACGGTTATTAAATTATCATCAAAATAAAAAAAAAACAATTGAAATTCAAAATTGAGATTTTTATATTAGGTCAGTATATTCGACATAGGAAACATATTGGTGAAAAAATTTTCGAAATCCAATCAACCATTCAAGAATTATCGCTGATATAAAAAAAACAATTGAAAATCAAAATTGAGATTTTTTTCACTACGTCAATATATTCGACCTAAGAAACTCATTCGTGCAAAAATTTCATAAATTCGATCAATGTTTATTAAATTATCGTCAAAATAAAAAAAAAAACAATTGAGATTTTTCCGAAATACGATCGATCATTCAAGAATTATTTTTGAAATAAAAACAGAAAATTGAAAATCGCATTTAATTTTTTGCATCAGGACAAAAGAAACTCATTAGTGCAAAATTTTCATAAATTCGATCAACGGTCATTAAATTAACGTCAAAATAAAAACGAATGACCTTGAAAGAACAAGGCAGTTAAAAGTGAATTATCATTATGTGACCTTGAATGACCTTGAATTGTCTAATGACAATAATGTCTTAACATGATCGTTGAATGACTAAATTGTCGTTAGATGACCTTGAGTTGACATTGAGTAGGAGAGAGATATTTAGATATTTAATTTTTTTTATTTCTAAAGCTCTAAAGTTAATATAAGAGCTGAGAGAAAAAATAATTTTCTCGAAATCGATTGACTACACTTAGAATAATCATTGGATTTCAATGGCCTGTGGATGTGACATTTAACGGCCGTTTTATAAATATAAATGACCTCGAACGACCGTTGGGTGACCTTGAATGATCGTCGTTAATCTTGAGTGAGCTTATGACGATTACAATATGAACTTGAATGACCTTGAAAGATCGTTGGATGACCTTGAATCTTGAGTGAGTTTAGAGTGATTATAAGATGAACTTGAGTGACCTTGAATGAACGTTGGATGACCTTGAATGATCGTCGATGATCTTAAGCGAGCCTAGAATGATTATAGAAGGAACTTGAATCAACGTTGGGCGACCTTGAATGATCGTTGAAGATTCTAAGTAAACTGTGAATGATTATGAGATGAACTTGAATGGCCTTGAAAGAACGTTCAATGATTGTCGATTTTAAGTGAGCTTAGAATGATTATAAGATGAACTTGGACAATCAGTTGGATGACCTTGAATGATCGTAGATGATCCTAAGTGAGCTCAGATTGATTATTAGATGATATTTGAATGACCTGAAATAAAAATTGGATGACCTTGAATGATCGTCAATGATCTTAAGTGAAATTAGAATTATTATAAGATTAACCTTGAATGAACGGAGCTTAGAATGATTATAATATGAACTTGAATTACTGAAAGAACGTTAGATGACCTTGAATGATCGTCGATGATCTTAAGTGAGCTTAGAATAAGTATAAGAAGAACTTGAATGACCTTGAAATAACGTTGGAACACCTTAATTTTCGATTATCTTAAATTAAGTTAAAATGATTATAAGAATAACTCTAATGAGCATTGGCTGCGCTTGAATGATCGACGATGATTTTAAGAGTGTAGAATTATTATTAGATGAACTTGAATTACCTTGAATGAATGATGGATAACCTTGAATGATCCTCAATTATCCTAAGTGAAATTAGAATGATTATAAGATGAAATTGATTGACTGAAAGAACGTTGTATGACCTTCAATGATGGTCGAAGGTCTTAAGTGAGCTTAGAATGATTATAAGAAGAACTTGATTGACCTTAAATGAATGTTGTATGACCTTGAATGAACGTCAGTGATCTTAAGTGAGATTAGAATGATTATAAGATGAACTTAATTGACTGAAAGAGCGTTGGATGACCTTCAATGATCGTCGACGGTCTTAAGTGAGCTTAGAATGATTGTAAGAAAAACTTGAATGACCTTAAATGAATGTTGTATGACCTTGAATGAACGTCAATGATCTTAAGTGAAATTAGAATGATTATAAGATGAACTTGATTGGCTGAAAGAACGTTGGATGACCTTCAATGATCGTCAATGGTCTTAAGTGAGCTTAGAATGATTATAAGAAGAACTTGAATGACCTTAAATGAATGTTGTATGACCTAGAATGAACGTCAATGATCTTAAGTGAAATTGGAATGATTATAAGATGAACTTGATTGACTGAAAGAACGTTGGATGACCTTCAATGATGGTCGAAGGTCTTAAGTGAGCTTAGAATGATTATAAGAAGAACTTGAATGACCTTAAATGAATGTTGTATGACCTTGAATGAACGTCAATGATCTTAAGTGAGATTAGACTGATTATAAGATGAACTTCCAATGACTGAATGATCGTCAATGATTTTAAGTGAGCCTAGAATCATTATTAGAAGAACTTGAATAACTTTAAATGAATGTCGGATGACCTTGAATGATCGTCAATGATCTTAAGTGAAATTATAATGATTATAATATGAACTTGAGTTACTGAAAGAACGTTGGATGACCTTCACCTTCAATGATCGTCGATGGTTTTAGGTGAGTTCAGAATGATTATAAGATGAACTTGAAAGAATTTTGGATGACCTTGATTGATCGTCGATGATTTAAAGTGAGCTTAGAATGATTATAAGAATAACTTGATGACCATGACTGATTTCCGATTATCGTAAGTGAGCTTAGAATGATTATAAGATAAAGTTGAATGATAAGCGATGATTTTAGAAACTTGAATGACCTTGAAAGAACGTTGGATGACCTTGAATGATCTTAAGTGGTAAGAATCATTGTAAGATTAATTTGAATTACTTGAATGATCTCCGATTATCGTAAGTGAGCTTAGAATGATTTTGGGATGAAGTTGAATGACCTTGAATGAAGGGTGGATGATCTTGAATGATGGGCGATGATTTTAAGTGAGCTTAGAATGATTATAGAAACTTAAATGACCTTGAAAGAACGTTGGATGACCTTAAATGATCTTAAGTAGTAAGAATCATTGTAAGATTAATTTGAATTACTTGAATAATCTCCGATTATCGTAAGTGAGCCTAGAATGATTTTGAGATGAAGTTGAATGACCTTGAATGAAGGGTGGATGATCTTGAATGATGGGCGATGATTTTAAGTGAGCTTAGAATGATTATAGAAACTTAAATGACCTTGAAAGAACGTTGGATGACCTTAAATGATCTTAAGTAGTAAGAATCATTGTAAGATTAATTTGAATTACTTGAATAATCTCCGATTATCGTAAGTGAGCCTAGAATGATTTTGAGATGAAGTTGAATGACCTTGAATGAAGGGTGGATGATCTTGAATGATGGGTGATGATTTTAAGTGAGCTTAGAATGATTATAGAAACTTAAATGACCTTGAAAGAACGTTGGATGACCTTGAATGATCTTAAGTAGTAAGAATCATTGTAAGATTAATTTGAATTACTTGAATAATCTCCGATTATCGTAAGTGAGCCTAGAATGATTTTGAGATGAAGTTGAATGACCTTGAATGAAGGGTGGATGATCTTGAATGATGGGCGATGATTTTAAGTGAGCTTAGAATGATTATAGAAACTTAAATGACCTTGAAAGAACGTTGGATGACCTTAAATGATCTTAAGTAGTAAGAATCATTGTAAGATTAATTTGAATTACTTGAATAATCTCCGATTATCGTAAGTGAGCCTAGAATGATTTTGGGATGAAGTTGAATGACCTTGAATGAAGGGTGGATGATCTTGAATGATGGGCGATGATCTTAAGTGAGCTTAGAATGATTATAGAAACTTAAATGACCTTGAAAGAACGTTGGATGACCTTAAATGATCTTAAGTAGTAAGAATCATTGTAAGATTAATTTGAATTACTTGAATAATCTCCGATTATCGTAAGTGAGCCTAGAATGATTTTGAGATGAAGTTGAATGACCTTGAATGAAGGGTGGATGATCTTGAATGATGGGCGATGATTTTAAGTGAGCTTAGAATGATTATAAAAACTTGAATGACCTTGAAAGAACGTTGGATGACCTTGAATGATCTTAAGTGGCAAGAATCATTGTAAGATTAGTTTGAATTACTTGAATAATCTCCGATTATCGTAAGTGAGCCTAGAATGATTTTGAGATGAAGTTGAATGACCTTGAATGAAGGATGATCTTGATTGATGGGCGATGATTTTAAGTGAGCTTAGAATGATTATAGAAACTTGAATGACCTTGAAAGAACGTTGGTTGACCTTGAATGATCTTAAGTCGTAAGAATCATTGTAAGATTAATTTGAATTACTTGAATGATCTCCGATTATCGTAGGTGAGCTTAGAATGATTTTGAGATGAAGTTGAATGACCTTGAATGAAAGGTGGATGATCTTAAATGATGGGCGATGATTTTAAGTGAGCTTAGAATGATTATACAAACTTGAATGACCTTGAAAGAACGTTGGATGACCTTGAATGATCTTAAGTGGTAAGAATCATTGTAAGATTAATTTGAATTACTTGAATGATCTCCGATTATCGTAAGTGAGCTTAGAATGATTTTGAGATGAAGTTGAATGACCTTGAATGAAGGATGGATGATCTTGAATGATGGGCGATGATTTTAAGTGAGCTTAGAATGATTATAGAAACTTGGATGACCTTGAAAGAACGTTGGATGACCTTGAATGATCTTAAGTGGTAAGAATCATTGTAAGATTAATTTGAATTACTTGAATGATCTCCGATTATCGTAAGTGAGCTTAGAATGATTTTGAGATGAAGTTGAATGACCTTGAATGAAGGATGGATGATCTTGAATGATGGGCGATGATTTTAAGTGAGCTTAGAATGATTATAGAAACTTGGATTACCTTGAAAGAACGTTGGATGACCTTGAATGATCTTAAGTGGTAAGAATGATTATAAGATTAACTTGAATGACCTTGAATGAACGATTTGTGGTTTGATGTCTCTGAATGTCCATTATTCGATCATCTTAAATTATGGTGCTTTAACCTTGAACGACAAACTTGAGAAATATATATAAATGAATATGAACCAAATAGATATGAAAGTAAATAATGGAAATAATTTTACTTTGGATGGCCTTTGAATGACCCAGAATAATTGTTCGATGAATACATATAATTGTCACGTGATTCCAAGTGAACTTAATTATTATATGTGACCTTGAATGAGCTTTAATGTTTAATGAACATTGATAAACTCTGAATAACTGTTGGATAATTTAACTGCACTAACATGATAGTCAAAAGTGACTTATCGTTAGGTGACCTTGAATGACCTTCAATAATTATTGATCGTCCAATGATGACGAATATCGCAAATATGCACAATTTTGTATCGATAAATCTAATTACAAACCTAACATCACTTTATTTTCTTGAACATTATAAATACTCAGATAAACAGTACAGTCAATATCAGCGTGACCTAACTTTGCACACGGACAGCTGAAATACAACTGAACATGTTAGCACACATCCGGCGGTTACTCCATTCGTCAAAGCTCCGCACGTTGCAATGGGAACTATTTTCCTACTACCCCTCGTATATCCTTTCTTGTAGTTGCTTTAATTTCTTGTATTTGATTCTCATTTTTCACTTGGTGAAACATTATGTTTGTTAGCGATTTTTTTGTCTGGCATGTTTTGCATTTCTGTTAGGTATATTCTTTTTATTATTTTTCCTACATTGTTTATTTTAATATTAAGAACCAAACTTGATTCATTAATTATTTCTTTAATTACTTTTTTATTTTCACTACCTTCTATAATCCTATCATTTGGTTTTTCTTTCATTTTGTGCATCTAGATTTTGTCTGACAGTGGACACTATATTATTGAAATCTGTTAGAGATTAAATTAGAAAATAATTCGTAAATCTACAACAAATGAGTCTTATTAAGACTACAATTTCTAATTTAGTTAATTTTCTACAACGTAAAGGACTTTATTACATTATTACTGTTAGAGATTTATTATTTAAATTTTAAACTCAAAATTTTTAGTAAACATTTAAGGAAATAAAATAAACAACTTTAATTTACACAAAACGTTTATATATACAAACGTATTATTTATTAAATTATTCTTATAAACATAAGAATAATTTCTTCAACACGATGATTTTCACATTTTCTCTAATTAAATAAAACTTAAAAAGTGTTCAGGGGCTTTATAATTCACACTCCAGATTATAAACTTAAACGTGCACGAATTGTAAACCTTTGTTTTTATCACAAATTTGATAACGCGATACCGATTGACGCACACCGAATTATTACATCGGGGACAAACTTCATTTAGAACACCTGACCGACTAAAGACTAGAGGCTAGAACACGGTGCTTGAATTTAATAGGTGCTTGAGACAATCGCGGTACGTGTGCAACAAAAATGATTGATTCGTGTGCAAATCGCCCGTGTGCAAAATTTACGTGCGCAAAAATTTGATGATCATGTCGAATTCATCATTATCGATATGTTCAAGTCATGCCCTAAAAAAATATGTGTTTATTTATGTAATTAATAAAAAACCCTAAATTAAACACATTTATATACATTACAATAAATAAAACATAGTAAGTGTTTATATTATGAAGTAACGGTCGCAACCATCATCATAAGTAATTAATAAGATAAATATTTTCATATTAGGTGTACAAATGAGTAATACAATTTTCAGCTACATTCAATGTTTATTTGTTTTTAAAGAAAGTCAATTAAATTGTTTAAAGTATTCATCATTGTTTTCTATAATTTGAATCCTTTTTTTAGGTAGTTGGTAAATTACGTTTCGAAAAGCGTTACGTTTTTAGACATTTAAAGGAAATGTTAAGCTCTTCGGTCAATCAATTGTCATTTTTACTCACTATATGCCAACACTTTATATCCGCAAAAGAACTAGAAAATTCATTGTTTTTCAAATTAATTTCTTGACTGCTTAAAATAATTTGAATAATTATTGATTGTCTGAGTTTGCGTTAAGTGTTTTGAAAATGAAAATTACACTCAATTTATAACTTATTTCACTTGTTAAACAAGTGAAAATAACACTCAGTTCATTCCTTACTTCACTTGTTAAATAAATGAAGGAAGGAATAAACTGAGTGTTATTATTTCCATTATTCATAATTTGAATGATTTATTTGTACACCTAATAAAAAGTGTCATTCCCGGTGTCAATATATAAATTAATTCACTGTATCATCCTTTAATAATGGTTGTAATTAACCGAAACACGTATCAGGAAACTGAATATATTAATATGGAAAATAACAAGTGTTTTAATTCAAATGTTTCTAAATTAATTCATTGAAAATAATGGAATTTTATTATAGAGGGAAAACATCATTATTGAAGATAGTAGCTACATATAATTATAACAATTTTTGTGATTGTGATTCTTTTTGACTAATTTTATTACTTTGTTGCCTTTTAGTTAAATATGTAAATAATATTTTGAAAAAAAGAAACGAGAACCGTATGTTGTATCGAATTAATTGAAGTGATTAAATGAAAACCGTCTTAATTAATCAGCGTCTTGTCGTTAACATTTGGCATGCGAATGTCAAATGTCGCCGATAACGTAAAGGACATTGGCGAGAGGAAAAGAGTTTTAAAGGAAACGAATAAGCACGTTTTTTTGTGATGATGAAAGTGTTTTTAATATTTCTTTCTAATTGCCCGGGATCGCGATAACGAAAAGTATTGCATTGCATTGCTGATTAATAATGTCTTAAAAAATAAAACAAATTATGTACATTCCGCACAATTAAAAATTATTATACAGGGTGAGTTTTTTTGGATGTTCTCTATGGGGATCTCGGAAACTATAAGAGATAGATATTTTTTTTAAATGGAAAACATAGTTGGCAATGGCCTCATTCAAAAGGCATTTTTTTCTCTTTAATCCAATATGACATATGACATAGTTATTTCTAACAATAAGTGAGTTATAGTCATTTTAAGTTTTATTATAAATAAAAAATGGGTAGCCATGAAAAAGATGAAAGTAAAACAATTGCAGTTGTTGATCCACCCTCGTATGTTTTGCTTCAATAATCCAAAAATAAAGCTTAAGTAATTTTACAGATTATAGTCATAGCATTCAATAGTTTTAACCCTTTATGAACAATTTAAAAATCAGTTTCTGAAGAATTTTTAAATTTTTTGTTTGTTTCCTTTTAAGGTTTTATTTTGTTCTGGTAACAGTTTAATTATTATTAGTATTTATTTATCATCGTTATTGGCTGAATGGTGATCGCCTTTGCCAAAAAAAAAACAGTGTGATTGATTTTTTTCTAGAAAATTTTAAACAGTTTTTAAAGAATTTTATAAATATTTAAGGTTTGTTTTCAAATTTAATGCTATTTTTTGAAATACTTAATAAATTGCTTTGAAACATTTTGGTTCCTCCTAATATGGTTTTTTACTCTTTCAGTAAAATTTCTCGAAACATTTTCAATGATTTCTTATTTTGTTTTTTTTACCAGAAAGTCTTTCACAGTTTTTTTTTTTCTAGAAATTTTTAGATGATACTTTTTTTTATTAATTTCAGTTAAGTTTTAAATTCTTTTATAATTTTTTTAAAACAAAATTTACGTTTTCTCAAAATTTATCAACAATTTCTTAAGTAAATTTACATTTTTTAAATTTCCAATTGTTAGTGAATTATTATCCGAAAAATGTTTAAGAATTTGTTGATTACTTTTTTTATAGAAAGATTTTAACAGTTGAAATTTTTTAAAAGTTCATTTTCTTTTTATTATTTTTTTCCAAAATGTATTTCTTTTAATTTTAAGAAGAATTTTCTTATAGCACAGATTTTAAATATTTTTTTTAATGCAATTCCAACTACACTGAACCATTTTTATATTCAATTATTTATTTATTTATTTATTTATACATCTTTAGACTTTGGAAATTTATACAACTAATCAAAAAAAAAGTACAAATTTTGGGCGAAAGAAGCACGGGCGGAGTTCACAATCACAAAGTGTTCTTCCACTCAAACCCTTCATTTTCCATAATGCCTAGGGAGCATATATACTCTTGCACTTTTGGTTTCTTTTATATATGCTTCTATTTACTTTATTTATCCCCTTTTAGGAGAGACTTTTTTGGCTGTTAATGTCAGCATGACCAGCTTTTAACTTTACCTCTTTGAGAAGACTTTAGAAATATTTCAATTTCAAATTCAAATTTCTTATAAGCAAAAATATGTATTATTCATTTTACATTTAATTTTTACACTCGTTTTTTGATAAAAGTTTAATTACTTTTAGATAAATTTCAGTTGTTTAGAAATTCAACATCTATTCTAGCAAAATTTCAATTATTTTTTCTAAAATTCATTCAGTGAATGTTTTCTCCGAAATGTTTTAAATAATTTTGGTTTCAGTAATAATATAATCGTTTTTTTTTTGTTCCAAAAAAGTTTCAAACAGATTTTTAAATATTTTGAGTTTTCTTTTCTTGAAATTAATTTGACCTGTTTTTCGAAATATTTTATAAATTCTTTAAAACAAATTTTACGTTTTAGGAATTTATTAACTATTTAAAATAAAATTTATCTACGATCGTACAGAAAGTAGACGTTTTTTGTATCATTTTTCATTGTAAAAGTGGCTTTTTAAAGCACTAGTGCTTTTTTACGTTTTTATTGCACGCTAATGTCAAACTGTTTTTACTGCACAGAAATGTCAAATTTGACAGATGAATATATTAGCACAAATTTTCGACGAAAAACTTAATTTTTTAGTAATTGATACAAATAACTAATAAACTATAAATAAAATATATAATACAAACGAAATGGCAGATTTAAGAACTCTGAAGATTCCATTTAATGCAAGTCGAAGCGATTACAATGAAGCGAACATTTTTTCCATAAATAATAATGCCGGCCGACATTTGTGTAACTTGTTTACTGGTTGCTAAGTAACGCTTTCATTAGTGCACTGCGGGTAAAATATGTTTTCATTAATTGAATTATTGAAATGACAATAAAATATTACCCATAAGAATATATTCTTTGAAATCCTTTACGATCGAAGATAAAATTTTGTAAGGCACACGTGTAAAAAGTTTCTTTATTGCACTCCTGACTAAAAAAACTCGCTCGTTCCTCGCTCGTGTTTTTAAACCAGTTCGTGCAATAAAGCATCACTTTTTACACTTGTACCTTAAATAACTATTATTCGGTAAAATTTATTTTTTTTTTAAATTTCACTTTATCGTGTTTTTCCATAAAAAATTTAATGATTTCTGTTTTGGTAATAGCTTAGTTGTTTGTTTTGACGAGTTTTTAAGAGATTTTAAGGAAGCTTTAAATACTTCTTTCTTTATTTTTTTATAAATAATAATAAACATCTTTATTTACAGAAAAAAAGAAAATAATTTACATATAATTAACAAAATGACAATGGAATTATATAATAATTTATTTTTCCTGTCAAACGGCTATCGACCCGCGGTCATTCAGCCTTTTTTTTATAATTAAACTGGGTTTTGAAATTTTTTACACTGTTATTTTAGATTATATTTTTTTTTTTTTTTATCAATTATTTTCTGATATATGTCTATTATTTTTAAATAACATTTTTACAGCTTTATTTAAGAACGTTAATTTGAAGTTATCTGAAAATAATGATATATTTATTATTTGACAAATGTATACATTAATTAGAAAAAAACACGAAATCAAATGTGTCTTATTAAGACTACAAAACAAATCAATTATTGAAACAAATACTTCTCTGGCTAATGCCTCGACAGACATTGAAAGAAACAAAAGTAATTGTTACAAATAGCAACACTAGTTTGAACTTATTTATTTCTGTGAAATAAACTAAAAATGGTTGAATGTACGTTAAATACGAGTAGTTTGTAAGTTAATATGGTATAATAAATTTGCAACAAGAAATGAATTCAGGATGATGTAATTAAAAATATTAGCATGGGATTTTTGTTATTAAATTTATACATACTAATAATAATAATAATAATAATAATTTTTATTCCATAGACTGTATGACAATATTACATATAGTTTTACAGTATCGGATGCGTCAAAAATGAACAAAGCCAAAAGAAAATAGTACTTTACAAATAATAATATTAACCTAAATTTATACATATATACAGGGTGAGTTTTTTTCGATGTTCTCTATGGGGATCTCGGAAACTATAAGAGATAGAGAAACGGTTAAATGGGGAAAGAAGTGTAGATTTACGAGACGAATAAAATGCCACTTTCAAAGTTTTCAAAAAAGTCAAGGGTAACTAGATATTTTGAAAAAAGTAAAAAGTGTCAATTTTTTTAAATCAATATATCTCGGTTATTATAACAGATAGAAAAAAAACTGTAAAGGACAAAGTTTTAAATAATTTTATGCAGATTAATAAAAAATAATCAGAAAATTTTTATCCCCATTATTTTCCGAGATATGACGCAAACTTACTTTTTTTTTAAATGGAAACCATAGTTGGCTATGACCTCATTCAAAAGGTAATTTTTTTCTCTTTAATCCAATATGGCATACGACATAGTTATTTCTAAAAATGAGTGAGTTATAGTCATTTTAAATTTCATTATAAATAAAAAATGGGTAGCCATGAAAAAGATGAAAGTAAAACAATTGCAGTTGTTTATAATATTAGCAATATTGTAATGTTAAATGTTAAATGTTAAAAAATTTTAAATCAATCTTTAAAATAATCAATTGTCTTTTATAAAATGTTTTTTCAGAGAAAACTAAAAAAAATATTTTCTAAATTTTTCAACCGTTACTGTATTTTTTCACAAGGAAACAATAGAAATTTAGTAAGACAGAACAGTTCATTTCTTTTCATATAAAACATTGCTAATTTAAAAAAAAAGCAGTTGAAATTTTACAAAATTTGAAGAAAGAAAAAAAGTTCAATCAGTTTAGTTTGGTTTACTTTATTTACTTATTTAATTAGAAATATATATTTTAAAATTCAATCTTTCGTTTAAGAATAATGATCAAAAAACGGAAAACAAAAGAAAATTAAATTTTCGTTTTCAGCGTTTACCTACAATAAGTAATTATCTGTGCAAAAATTTTTAAATTCGAAAATCGAATTTTCATTTTCAACATTTACAATTAGTATGCGACATTTGTGAACCATCAGTACAAGAATGTTTAAAATTCGATCTTTCGTTTAAGAGTAATGATCAAAAAAAGAAAAACAAATGAAAATCGAATTTTTGTTTTTTACTAATACAATAAGTATACGACATTTGTAAACCCTGGGTACAAGATTTTTTAAAATCCGACCTTTCGTTTAAAAGTTATTTTCAAAAAGAGAAAAACAGATGATAATCGAATTTTCGTTTTCTACGTTTACTATAAGTACCTATGCCACATAACAAAAAACAAATGAAAATAGAATTTTCGTTCTGATGGTTTACAGCAAGTATGCGACATTTGTGAACCATCTGTGCAAGAACTTTTAAAATTCAATCTTTCGTTTAAAAATAATGAGCAAAAAACGAAAAACAAATGAAAATCGAATATTCGTTTTTTACTTCTACAATAAGTATACGACATTTGTTAACCCTGGGTGCAAGATTTTTTAAAATCCGACCTTTCGTTTAAGAGTTATGGCCAAAAAACGAAAAACAAATGAAAATCTAATTTTCGTTTTTTACTTCTACAATAGGTATACGACATTTGTAAACTCTGGGTGCAAGAATTTTTAAAATCCGACCTTTCGTTTAAGAGTTATGGCAAAAAACGAAAAACAAATGAAAATCGAATTTTCGTTTTCAGCGTTTACAATAAGTTTGCGATATTTGTCAACCATCAGTGCAAGAATTTTTAAAATTTAATCTTTTGTTCTAGATTTATGGCACAAAAACGAAAAACAAATGAAAATCGAATTTTCGTTTTCAATGTTTACAATAAGTATGTGACATTTATGAACGATTAGTGCAAGAATTTTTAAAAATCGATCTTTCGTTCTAGACTTATGACCAAAAAACGAAAAACAAATGAAAATCGAATTTCCGTTTTTAACGTTTACAATAAGTATACGACGTTTGTAAACCATTAATGCAAGAATTTTTTAAATTCGATCTCTTGTTTAAGAGTAATGATCATATGATTATATTGAAAATTACAAAATCCGTTCAAAATTAACGTATCTTTGACATCACTGTGAAACAATTGATGTAGCACTTCCGGAAACAAAATGGCGACGCTGTAAACTTGAATTGAAAAATAATAAAATTGCTTTAGTGGGTTTGAAAATTTGTAAAAAATTAATGAACCATAGGATTATTTTGAAAATTACAAAATACGTTCATAATTGACTTATCTTTAACATCACTGTAAAACAATTGTTGTATCACTTCCGGAAACAAAATTGCGACGCTGTAAATTTGAATTGAAAAATAATCAAATTGCATTCGTGAGTTTAGAAATTTGTGAAAAATTAATTAACCATAGGATTATTTTAAAAATTACAAAATATGTTCATAATTGACGTATCTTTAACATCATTGTGAAACAATTGATGTATCACTTCCGGAAACACAATGGCGACGCTGGAAACTTGAATTGAAGAAAAATCAAACTGCTTTCGTGAGTTTAAAAATTTGTAAAAAAATAATTAACCATAGGATTATTTTGAAAATTACAAAATACGTTCTTAATTGATGTATCGTTAACATCACTGTGAAACAATTGATGTGTCACTTCCGGAAGCAAAATGAC
This sequence comes from Ontholestes murinus, assembly GCA_963969525.1. Classification (NCBI taxonomy): domain Eukaryota; kingdom Metazoa; phylum Arthropoda; class Insecta; order Coleoptera; family Staphylinidae; genus Ontholestes; species Ontholestes murinus. The sequence goes on from OZ018388.1 coordinate 82,008,235, forward strand.
GACGCTGTAAACTTTAATTGAAGAAAAATCAAATTGCTTTGGTGGGTTTGAAAATTTGTAAAAAATTAATTAACCATAGAATTATTTTGAAATTTATAAATTCCGTTTATAATTGACGTATCTTTAACATCACTGTAAAACAATTGTTGTATCACTTCCGGAAACAAAATGGCGACGCTGTAAATTTGAATTGAAAAATAATCAAATTGCATTCGTGAGTTTAGAAATTTGTAAAAAAATAATTAACCATAGAATTATTTTGAAAATTACAAAATACGTTCATAATTGACGTATATTTAACATCATTGTGAAACAATTGATGTATCACTTCCGGAAACGCAATGGCGACGCTGGAAACTTGAATTGAAGAAAAATCAAATTGCTTTCGTGAGTTTAAAAATTTGTAAAAAGTTAATTAACTATAGGATTATTTTGAAAATTACAAAATACGTTCATAATTGACGTATCTTTAATATTACTGTGAAACAATTGATGTATCACCTCCGCAAACAAAATGGCGACGCTGTTAACTTGAATTGAAAAATAATCAAATTGCTTTAGTGAGTTTGAAAATTTGTAAAAAATTAATTAACCATAGGATTATTTTGAAAATTACAAAATACGTTCATAATTGACGTATATTTAACATCACCATGAAACAATTGATGTGTCACTTCCGGAAACATAATGGCGACGCTGTAAACTTGAATTGAAGAAAAATCAAATTGCTTTCGTGAGTTTAGAAATTTATAAAAAATTAATTAACCATAGGATTATTTTGAAAATTACAAAATACGTTCATAATTGACGTATCTTTAATATTACTGTGAAACAATTGATGTATCACCTCCGCAAACAAAATGGCGACGCTGTAAACTTGAATTGAAAAATAATCAAATTGCTTTCGTGAGTGTAGAAATTTGTAAAAAATTAATTAATCATAGGATTAGTTTGAAAATTACAAAATATGTTCATAATTAACGTATTTAAAAAATGCGGTAAATGTAGGGAAAAAAACAATTGAAATTTGATAAGAAAGAACAGTTGAAAACTTACTATAAAATAATTGTTTAAAAACAATTAAAATTAAGCAATTGACAATATTTTTTTATGTATATTTTCATTTGTTAACATTTGCAAAAAAAATGTTAATTATTTAATTATTCAGATTCATTTTATATTTTTTGATGTTTTTATTATTTTTTTGAGATGGATATTCTTATAAGAATCTAATGTTGCAAAAAAAATCAGAGAGAAATTCTTATATCGTCGTCTTTTTTAGGTCTTTCCTTTCCTCACCTAAATTCTTCAACATCTTTCGGTTAAAACGCGCAGACTCGCGATTCACGTCACCGCTTCGTCCGTCGGCCATTTCTCATTTACCGCTCACCCATGTCTGGATAAAGTGTCTTTTTACGTTTTCCTTAGCCATCCGAGCCGCAAAAATGCTGTCGTAGTAGCATAAACGTTGCACACGCAAGTGTGCCAGTACAACAATATAAAAATGGTGTAAGTACACTTGAATTTTTATCAGATATTAACATATGTGTGTTTGGTTTTATTTTTAATTACTAACCTCTATTTCGAGCATGAATGATTTGCGTTCGGCACAATAGAGTTTTGTTTATAATTGTGTTTATTTATAATTGTCAATGTGTTTGTTGTTATTAATTAATTATAATTAACCGAAATGTGTTTATTTAGGGGATGATGTAAGCAAATTTCTAAGAAGAGATGGCAATTATCCCCCCTTATTTCAGGCGAATCGATTTCCTTTATTTTTTGTATTCCAGCCGCGCGCGCTTTTAGAAATCGTTTCACGTTTATACAAACTAGTTTTTCTTGGGTGAAAGAACCACCATTACTACACCACTCCCGTCCCGGTAATTTGCGATTGCCCAATATTACGCGCCGCCGGTTATTTTATCTTATCTACAAATGCAACTTTAATATTTGACGTCCGTCTTTTTTATAATTTATATTTTACACTGTTGAGGTTTCAAGGTCGTTAGTAGAATATTGATTTTTTTGTTATGTTAAAATACTCAATAGGGTATACAAGTATTTAAGGGAAATAAATTTGGAAATTGTCACATGTTTTACTTGTCAATATGAAGATTGATGATCTCATTCAATACACTGTCATAATTTTGGCGCGAAAAATTTTCGACAGAAGTTACGTTTTAATTAATGAATTAAATTATTTATTAAATATTATTAGTTCAATGTCTGCGTCTCTTTATCACCTTACATTTTAAATGTCATACAATAAAGTACTCAACAATTTTCTAAAAACGTTAAAAAGATGAAAAGAAGCTTGCACATGTAAAAATTCAAAAAATAAATCTGGTAGTAATGAGGATTATTGAATATTTTCAATCTCTAAAAACTTATGCAAAAAAATTAAATAAGGTATACATATTTGGAAAATCTTCTTGTCAACGAGAGAAGATTTTGGCCAGGAATAGAAATAAACTCAATGATGAAACATCTGATAATGGGAATGATGGCACTTAATTTGTTTGCAGATTATTTTTCGACCGTTTATAAGAATATTTTATATTGCAAATTTGACCGCTCCGAGCAAGTTTTTGTACAGGATGTCGAGTTTAATGTATCTCTAGAAGCAGTGTTTAATCACATAGCCTAATTTCCTGATATTAATTAAAATTTCTTACGTTTCCAGCCGTTATTTTTTAACCCAATTATTTAATCGTTTCTTGTGTTTAAATTTAAACTGTAATCAAGCAAATTTGAATTGTTTTTTTTTATTCCAACAATTTTTTTAATTCAATCGTTTCTCTAAATAAAGGTACAATTGTTTTTTTTTTGTAATTTCCACTTTTTTATTTATAGATTTTCATTTGTTTTATTCGACTTGCAAGACAGTTTTGATTTAACTATTGAGCAAAATTTAATTGCCTTCGTTAAATTTCAATTGTTTTTTATGTTATCTTTTAATTTAAGAGTTTCCGACTTTGTATAATGTAAATTTTTTACTGTTTTGTGTCAAAAATGTATTTTTGCAAAAGTCAATTGTTTTTGATAACACTGGTTTTCTTTTTCTAATTTTCATCTGTTTTTTTAAATTTTGAGTTTTCAACTGTTTTTTTTTACCAAATTTGTTATTTTTTCAATTGAATTGTTTCTTTAAATAAATATTAATGATGTATAACAAAGTAGAAGCCTCCATCGTTAAATATGCCATTGTTTTTTTTAATATTTACTAGTAGTAATAGTAATGTTTAGATATCGACCACCTGGTCATTTCGCTGTGTTATTTGTGTCTGTGTGTGTGTAAATGAGCTTAATATTTACTATTTTTATTTATAACTTTTCATCTGTGTTACTTCTATTGTATTAATAAACAGTTCGTACAATAGAAATAAAACAAATGAAAATATCCAAATAAAATATCGGATATAACTATTGAATAATAAAAAAAACAGTTGAAAACTTGAAGGTTATAAAAAATAAACAATTGAAAATTTACTTCAAATAAGTTTGAAGTTTTAATTGTGGAGGTGTTTACTTTGTTGTACAATCTTGAATATAATCACGACTACTTTGTTTTACCATAAAATGGTAAAACAAAAACGTCTCTTTCATTATAAAATTATCATTAATGAAATTGTGTTTGTGTTAAAATAATTGGAGGGTGGGATAGTGGCCACCCACCCACCCTACATATACATTGATACTTCAACTACAACACTGCTTTTAATTAAAGGAAACTTTTGCACCAACTCCGTTTTAATTTTGTTTGATATCTTAAAGACCAATAGTGTTTGAAATGTATTTATATTTATATTGTGGATGGTGAGATTTTATCTCATCTTCCTAACGCTATTAGAATTAGAGGGTGGAATAGTAACCACCCACCCACTTTAAAAATTTATTTAAACATAGGCTAAAACGTTGATTTAATAAATCTCAACATTCACACCAAAAATGCTTTAATTTTTCTTGATAACGAAAAGACTGACAGTGCTGAAAGTAAATTTATATATGTAGGGTGGGTGGGTGGCCACTATCCCACACTCCAATTTATTAAACATAAACAATAATTTTACTGGATAGAAGAAGAATATTTTACATAAATTTGATTGAATTTTTTATTGTAAGATTTTATAGATTATTTATAAAGCAGCGTTTGTGTTAAATGAATTGGAGGGTGGAATAGTGGCCACCCACCCACCCTACATATATAAATTTACTTTCAGCACTGTCAGGTTTTTCGTTGTCAGGCAAAATTAAAGCACTTTTGGTGTTAATCTCAAGATTTATTAAAACAACATTTCTGATTATGTTTAAATATATTTATAGGATAGTTGGGTAGCTAATATACCACCCTTTGATTCTAATACCAAATATTTGCTAAAAAAAAACTTTCAATTTTCAACTTTAATTTTGAAGATTTTTTTTGTAACACTTCAATTTTTTTATTTTATTTTAAAACGTTTTTAACTGTCTTAACGTTACTATTCAATTGTTTTTATTGTAAATTTGTTTTCTGTTAAAGAAAATATTTTCAAAAAGTTTCCAATAATATTTTTAAATCATTTTTTAAATTTTAAAAGATTAGATTTTTTCTATTCAATTGTTTTTCTTTATGAAAAAATCATTTGATTCAATTTTCAAACGTTTTTTTTTTTAACTTTTTTTAATGTAAAAAAGTTTCTAATTATTTTTTTGTAAATTAAATAATTTATTTTTACTTTTGCGGAAAATTTTTGATTTTTTTTAAATTATTATTTTTTTTAATTTTAACTTTCTACAAATTTGCTTTTTTTAAAATTTAATAGTTTTTTTAATGTCTTTTAATCATATTTTTTTCTCAACTTTTCAAAACGGTTCCAATATTTTTCAATCATTTTTTTTAATTTTAAAAGATTAGATTTTTTCTATTCAAAAAAAGATTTGTTTCAATTTGCAAAGGTTTTTATTTACCAAATATTCAAGTTGGTCAATTTTTTTCTTAATTTTCTTCTGTTTTTTAAGTTTTCATTTTTTTGTAAAATTTTAATATTTTATAATGTAGTTTCCAATTGTTTTTTTTTTTAATAATTTATTTTTACTTTTGCAGGAAACTTGTATTAGTAATGTTTTTAATTTTTTTTTTATTTCAAAATTTCAGCTTTTTAAAAACTTTTTACAAAATTGTCTTTTTTTTAAATTCAATATTTTCTTTTATAAAAACAATCTGTTTCAGCTGTTTTAATTTTAAGTTTTAAGTATTTCTTAGTTTTCATATGTTTCTTTTTAAATTTTCATTTGTTTCTTTTAATATTTTTTGTAATTTTAAAAATTCCATTTTTGAAAAACGTTTTACAAATTTGTTTTTTTAATCAATAGTTTCTTTTATAAAAAAAATATCTGTTTTACCAGTTTTAATTTCAAATTAAAGCTTTTTTAAATTGAATTTTTGCAAATTTTCGACTGTATTTTTTAAATTTTAAAAGATACGAATTTTGTATTCAATTGTTTTTCTCTTTATAAAAATCATTTATTTCAATTTTCAAACGATTTTTTAAGCAAATATTCAAACTGGTCAAAGTATTTCTTAGTTTTGATCTGTTTTGTTTTTTAATTTTTCATTTCTTTTGATATTTTTTTCATAATGTATAAAAGTTTCCAATTGTTTCTTATTTATAAATTAATAACAATTTCTATTAAATAGTAATAATTTTCAAAATATTTTTTATTTTTTTTTAATTAATTTTATTTAATTTTAAAATTTCTTTTTACAAACATATTTTTTTCAAATTCCTTTATAAAAAAATACAACCAACTGTTTTAATTTCGAATTTTAACCATTTTTCCAATTGTTTTTTTGGTGCAAATTTTCGACTAAGTTTTTATTTTTAATGTTTAAAAGTATATTCACAATTTTTTTAAGTCAGTAATTCATTTTATTAAAGAAAATACAAAAAAAAAAATACTTTTTGTACTTTTGTATAAAAAAAAAATCAAATAGTTTTTTTTTAGTTTTCAATTCACTTTTTTTGCAAATTTTCAAAATTTCAACTATTTATTATTATTCAATAGATTTTTTATACAGTTTACAATTTTTGATGAAACTTTTGTATACTTTTTCGTCTATTTTATTATAAGAAATATGTTTCGTTTCTTTTAATTAATTTGCGATTGTTTTGGTTTTTAATTTCCGGCTGAAGCTCTAAAAGTGATAGAGACAGATGACAGATGATAGGTGACAATTGACTGAATGACAAATGACAGATAAAAGGTGACACATAACAAATGATGCTGTCAAACGTAAAACAGTTGAAGCTTTCAAAATGGTAGAGACAGTTGACTAATGACAGATGACTTAATGACAAATTGCAGAGACAAATTACGTATGATAGGTGACTGATGACAGATGAAAGGTTAGAAATGACAGATAACATATGGCATGTGGGCAGATGACGTATAACAGGTAAAATATGATACGTGACTGATGACAAATAACAAATGATTACAGATAACAAATAATAGATGATATTTATTTATTTATTTATTTATTAATTTACGGACAGGGCCATTGTACAGAGTTACATAGGGCATAATAACATAATAAAATATAATTGAGAAATGATAAATGCTATAAATCTTAAATATATTAAATACTTAGGAACGCATTTTGGATTTGGTTTCAATTTAACGGAAATATCCTTTTTATTGCACATTGAGTCCATTCCACTGATTTCTAGAAAGAAAAAAAAAAGATCACATTCAGATGAAATTTTAAACTTGAGTTTTATCGTTAAAAACTGAATAACTTTTGGTGAACATTCAAAAACCGAAAGTTGTTTATTTTTCGATATTTTTCTAAATATGAAAAATATTACATAGCTTTTCAAACAAAAGTTAAAGTGAATGAAAAACTGAACAAGTTTTATTAAAAAATGTTTTTCATAAAGTTCTTAACTTGTGAGAAAAAAATTAAAAATTAATAATTTTGGAAATTTTTAGGTTGAGGACTTCATTGCTTTGTTTATAACAAATGCGATTCCAAATTCTTTACAAATAATAATAATCTTTATTTGTACGTCAAAAAAAAATAAATACAAGTTATTGTAGAAGACAGTATGCGTCTTCGTGTCTTGAATTCCGTTGCCAAGCCATCTAATCTCTTGTATCGCTGTGACGTCTAGTTTAAACTTGTGTGATTCTTCTATGAGATCACTCTGCCCTTCTGGTCTGTTCATTATACGTACGTTCCATGTCCCAAAAGAGAATTCCGTGTTCTTGCGTTCTTGTGGTTAGTTTTGAGGTTATGATCTGTCCTGTTCCATGGCTTGTTTTTGGGTCTCGTAGTAAGGCTGTTTTTAAATGTGCAAGTTGCTAGCACATTGCCTAACACTGGTTATTGACGATCATAGACAAAGACTGAAGTTAAATCGATGATTCCCCCGTTTCTCTTGAGATAACTTGCGTCATGCCTACCTTCAGTGGCGTTCCATATTTTTCGGATCACAAGACGTACCTCAAATTTATAGACGATTTATTCAAAAAATATATTTTAATGCTACCTTTGGACAGTGTTTTATGGTCTGAAGGTAACCTACAATTTGAGTCAATTTCTTTATGTAAATGCGCGCCTTTTAGTCCGAAAAATACGGTAATCTAGATGATATTATTCAATGGTTTAATACAAAGTCTTAGTGTAATGTTTCAATATGTATGTAGAGTGTGTGGATGGCCACTATTTTACCCTCCAATTATATACATCACAAATGATAATTTTTCAAAAAAAGTGTTTTTAAATTCTTAACTGTCTTATTAAATTAGATTAGATTAGACGAGGTCGTTTGGCTATAGAGAGCCTTACAGCACTGCGACCTGGTTAGATCTTTTGTACTAATACCCTACTTCTAGTATGTTTCCAGGAATTAAATTTTCTTGGTAAGGTCAATTAACTTCCTAGCAGATCATACCCTTATCAGTTCTGGAGTTATCGTCATTTCTCCAGTTAGGGCTAGTCTAGTGGTAGACAGTACTACACACACGCATAGGATGTGATCGACGGTTTCCTCTGCCAATACACATAATAATAATCATTTATTGGTGCTTAGGAACATTAGTTTTACACATAGTCTACAAGTGATGTTGTTGGTATTGTCCACTTTAACAATCTTGTGAAGATGCTACTTCACTGAGCAATGTCCTGTAAGAAAACCGATGGCCAGTCTTATTTCGCTTTTAGTTGGGCTCAAGAGATGTTTAGTTCTGCTTGACGAGAGATGAATAAACATTTTGCGTTACATTTGAGCTGTTTTGCACTTTTTCCCACTCTTGGACCATGCTCTTCCCAAGTGGTTTTGGTAAGCTTTGGTCCGATCATGGTAGGGTATTATATTTGCATGGTCTGGGGTCCACATTAGAGTGAGCTTGTTGCCCTTGGTTAATTGGTTCAGAGTAGTTTTAGAATTGAAGCAGCTGTACGCTTTGAGGTTCTTAAGGGCATCCTAACTGTTTGAGATCAGACAGATGTGCGCCCCTTTTCGTAATAGCCTTGGAAAGATGTGCTCAAGTTTGCACATCTTTCCAAGGGTATTGTTTCGGTCTGTAAATCTGATAAGCTTTGTCAGAGATGAATTGATTTCCTGTCCTAAGCGGAAGCCTGGTTACGTTTTTCAGAGTTTTACAAGATCTATTCAAAAAATGATACAAAATTACAAACACAAATATTAAAAATCCCTTTAAAATTTGGAGCACAGATCTTGAACTCGACCCATTTCACTTCTTAGCTGCTAAAGATGCTTATAAGGCGATTGTAGCCACTAAGGCAATATTTTTTCCATTTCGGGCACATTTAGGTGACATTTTTAAAGACCTCTATTATTTTACGGGCTTTTGTAAGTGTGTCATCTTTCGTTTGTCACAATATTTTCTAAATTTACCCATTTATTAGAAGAAGAGAGCATTTACTGCTTTAATATAATATGTATCCGAATCTGAGTTCATAAAACGATTGACAAGTTGTGCTGCGACACGTGTAAATTGTGCTGTGACTAAAATTGTGTATTTTAATGGGATTTTCTGATACGAAATTAATCATTTTTGGTGAGCAGTTGAGTTAATATACAACGCATACTTTGTGTAAATGTGATATTAATTAATAGATAATAAACCTCAATATTTACATTAATTCATTAAGTTGCTTATAAAGAGGACAAATTCAATAAAGAACAAATATATGCAAATCAACTTTTTATAACAAGGCCGTTTCGAGAGGGCATTCCTCTCGATTAGAAAAACGACAAATTATTATTTTTTGTTATCTCGACGCGACGGCCGAATACAGTTTCATTGATATTATATATTATACATAATTTTAAATTTAATTCCTTTCCTGTGTATCACTTGTCTGTAAAATCCGTGGTCCATTCTGTGTTGTGAATAGTTAGTCACTGCGAAGGACCGTGCAGTGTGAAGTGTGACCCTGTTATTTTCAATCCCTATTAATAATTTATTAAATCATAAATTAATTATTAAATAATATTATGGATGATAAACCTATTTGTAAAAAATGCAAAAAACCGGTTGGCGCTGCTCGCGTCATCTGCTCATATTGCAATATAATATATCACACGAGTTGCGCGTTGAGTTCGAATGGCATTTATAAGAATGTCGACGAATTTGTATGTGGCAGTTGCAAAGTAGAGAAACCTGACAGCCATAAAATGCTGGCGGAATTGTCATTACTCGTAAAGGATTTACAATTATCAGTATCGTCATTAATTGAGAGCTCCGAGAATCAAAGACAGGAATTAGCTGAATTTCGTAAAATCTTAGGTAATTTGGAGGTTTTGCGTTCTGAAAATCAAGTACTTAAGGAATCAGTGCAAGATTTATCTGCTCGACTAAATCTACTGGAATCTAGATCACAAACTCCGGAAGTTTCACTTGTTCGGGAGCTTGAGGACAGGAAACATCGGGAAAATAATCTTATTATTCACAATATACCTGAATCACAAAGTACTAATCCAGAAGATCGTAAATGTCATGATGAAACTTCCGTCAAGGCGCTACTGAAACCTATAGTTCCTTCTTTGGCCATCAACCGGTGTTTTCGCTTAGGTAAAAAGAGTGATCATACTAGACCAATCAAAATTATTCTATCTCGACGTGATGACATTATAAAAATATTGAGGAATAAAAAAACCCTTGCCGGTCCTGTTAATATTCAAGCTGATAGAACTGTTCTACAAAGAACTGAATTCAAAGCGGTATTAGATGATCTAAAATCTCGGAATGATCCTAATTTATTTATTAGATATGTTAATAATCAACCAATAATTGTTTCTCGTGCCTCTAATACCCAAAAAAACCAATAATTACCCAGCAGAATGTTGATAGCAATTTAAATATTTTTTATCAGAATGTCAGAGGATTGAACACTAAAACAATACAATTTTGTAATAACGTCAGTTCGTCTAATCATGATTTAATATTCCTTACTGAGAGTTGGCTTAAGCAAGGTGTTTTTAATTCGGAACTATTTCCGAATCAATATAATGTGTATCGTTGTGACCGTCTTAATAAAATAGGTGGCGGTGTGTTACTTGCAGTGAGAAATGTATTTTCTTCTGAGAAAGTTACTCTGCCAAATATGTCAGCATTATTAGAAGCAGTTGCTGTTAAATTAGTTATTAATTCCAAAAAAATTCTTATGGTATGTGTTTATATCCCAAAACCTAGCCTTGAAATCTTGAGTTTATTTTTTGATATTCTCGATTCTCTAATCGTCCACTACGACAACGTATTGATTTTGGGTGACTTTAATATTCCCGAGTATCTGCATTGTAACCAAACGCTCTCATCGTCAAACTTTACGACAGCCGTAAACAATTTTTTAGATTACCACGATTTAATACAAATCAATAATGTTCCAAATGCTCTGAATAAGATTTTGGACCTTGTCATCGTATCACGTGAATTTAAATTTGCACTTCAACGAGATTGCGAACCGCTTGTACCAGAGGACACTCATCACCCTGCGTTAAACGTATCAATTCAAATAAACAACCCGGTAAGACCAAAATTTTCCTCGTCCAATGATTTTAAATATAATTTTAAGAGAGCTAATCTTGTGAACTTATACAATGATTTGTCAAACATTGACTGGAAAGTCTTGTACAAGTTGAAGAACGTTGATTATGCATGTGATTTCCTCTATACACAGTTATACGATATTTTCAACAGAAATGTGCCTAAATACAGATGTGCAAGTAACGACAATGATTTCCCACCCTGGTTTGATAGTTCACTGAGACGTGAAGTAAAAAGGAAAGAAAAGTTAAGGTCCAAATTCTTACGTAACAACAACGATATAAATAAAATTAATTATGAAGACGCTAGGAGACAGCTTAAAACCTCTATAACATCTAGAAGAAATGATTTTGTACGTTGTGCGGAGAATAACATGAAAAAGGATCCTGCTAAATTTTGGAACTATGTTCATGCAATTAAAAAAACAACTCGTATTCCAGGAAATATGATATACAAAGATGAGTTTGCTTCTCGTCCTGCAGAAATTGTAAATGCGTTCGCAACTCATTTTAATTCTGTGTATATAGATAATGCCGATAATCATCAATCTGCGTCTAATACTAGTCACAGCTTAATAGGAAATATTGTAATTTCCGAAGAAGATGTACTGAAGCAATTGAAAAACTTGAAAGCCACTTTAACTGCTGGTCTGGACAAAATACCCTCTTTCATATTGAAAGACTGTGGCTACATCTTATGCCAACCGTTGACTTTTATTTATAATCTCATTCTTCAGACCGGTTTATTTCCGAAATTATGGAAGAAAGTAAAAATAGTACCTGTCTTTAAGTCTGGTGATAGAAATCAAGTGAAATGTTATAGACCTATTGCCCTTGTTAGTAATTTCTCTAAGATATTCGAATGCATTATAACTAACTACATTTATTTTAACGTACGTCAAAGCATTAAAATTGAACAGCACGGCTTCATGTCAGGACGCTCAACAACAACTAATTTATTCAACTTTACGCAGGACACTTCTGAGTTCTTAGACGAGCAATATCAAACTGATGTATTATATACTGACATTAGTAAAGCTTTCGATAGTATGCCACATAAGCTACTTACACTAAAGCTAAAAGATTACAACATAAATGATAATCTGATAATGGTGATTGAAAGCTTTTTAACTGAACGCGATCAAGTTGTTGAGTATAGTGGTGTGCAATCTTTCTCATATCCTGCATTATCTGGTGTACCACAGGGATCAAACCTTGGTCCACTATTGTTCTTGTTATTTTTCAATAAGGTATGTGATAATATTGACTCGAAGTGCCTTTTATATGCAGACGACATTAAGATATATAGGAGAATTTCTAATGTTTCGGATTGTAACATTCTGCAAGAAGACTTGAATAAGTTATCTGTGTGGTGCAGTGAAAATGGCTTAAACTTAAATATTACCAAGTGTTGTGTGTTGACTTTATCGCGGAAATCTAACATAATTCATTTTAATTACATTATATGCAACAACAGCTTAACTAGAGTATCAGAATTTAATGACCTAGGCGTGATCATCGACACAAAACTTAATTTTAGCTCACATATCACCCATTTAATTAAAGATTGTTACCGTCTTTTAGGTTTTATTTTACGTAATGCTAAAAGTTTCTGTAACATTGATACACTTTTCGTTTTGTTCAATGCCTACATTAATAGTAAACTCATGTATTGTTCAGTTGTATGGTCACCCTATCAATCTAAATACATAGGCCTACTTGAAGGTGTTCAGAAGAAATTTCTAAAATTTTTATATTTTAAGAAACATGGAGTCTATCCGGATGTTACTATTTCATATGGCTCTCTACTTGAGGAATTTGGTATCTCTTCAATTTCAACTAAACATAAACATATTTCTATCTGTCACTTATACAGGACCGTGCATAATCTTGTTGATAATCCTTGTATCGTATCCAAAATTAATTTTCATGTGCCACGATTGTGTTCCAGAAATCCGATGACGTTTTCCTATACTACGCCGAATACGGTGCATCATAGTAATTCCCCACTGTATAGAATGCTTAAATGTTATCACGATGTTCAATACCATGTTGATATTTTCGATTCGTGTTTTCTTAAGTTTAAAAATAACGTAGCGCAATGTTTGATGTAAATTATATTACTAATTTAGGTTACTTTAATGTATGTAACTTGTGTTTATATGTTAATTATTTTATTTTACGCACTTTTTATTATTTTATTACAATTTTTGTACCTTATCTTTTACTGTTTATTTGTGTACTGTTGTATTTTACCCTGTAATTGGATTTATTCTGTTGGGTAATAAACTATTATTATTATTATTATTATTATCAATAATGACACAGTGAAGGAGAGGACCGACAGGTTAGAGTGGAAGAACATTCTTCAAGAGTGAACTCCGCCTTTCAGCTTGCTGACGAAATTATTTGTATGGTTTTGTTTACTTTTTTATGTATTTCGAATTATATTTGTAAAGCAAGTCTGATAAAGCACTAATAAATAAATAAATAAATAAATAAACTCTGATTTGATCAGGCTCAAAATTTCTGAGACCTTGAAACTGCACTCATTAGATATTTTCTGCTTTGTTTTTGCAAGGTAAGTAGGTATAGAAAAGCTTCCATTGCTACAGAGGAGTGGTGTGCAAGACAGGCCATTCTCTGAAGTAACTGTCTTATTATAAAGGGTGCACTCGAAAAACTCTCCGTGTATGCTTTAATAATTAACATAGAGAGTGGGGCAGATAGGTTCCAAAAAAAATCTCATACATTTTTAATATTTAGGATTAATAAAGTCTTAATTGTTTTAATATTAAGGACTCTTTTGATAAAAACTTCGGGTGTATTTTATTAATTGGAGGGTAGGATAGAGGCCACCCACCCACCCTACATATGCTCTTGAACTTACATCACTGTCACAGTTTTAGTTTCATGAAATTACAACAATATCAGTGTAATTGATATTCAAGAATTTAAAACGCTATTTTAGGGTAATGTTTTTTTGTATATGTAGGGTGGGTGGGTGGCCACTATCCCACCCTCCAATTACATACACCACAAGCAGCGATTTCTCAAAAAAAGTTATGAATAATGCAACAATAAATAAATTATGAATTATTTTACGTTAAAAATTAGTTTTAGTAAAAATTCACGTACGATTGTTAATAAGAAAGGTTTGATAATGTCTTGATTGTTTTATCATTAAGGATACATTATATCAAAGCCTCGTGTATGTTTTATTAATTGGAGGGTGGGATAGTGACCACCCACCCACCCTACATATGCTTTTGAACTTATATCATTGTAACAGTTTTGGTTTCATGAAACTACAACAGTATCAGTGTAAATGATGTTCAAGTGTTTAAAACACTATTTTAGGGTAATGTTTTTTTGTATATGTAGGGTGGGTGGGTGGCCACTATCCCACCCTCCAATTACATAAACCACAAACGACGATTTCTCAAAAGAAAATGTTGCATTATTCATACAATAAATAAATTATAAATGTTTACGTTTAAAATAGGTTTTAATAAAAATTCACGTACGTTTGTTAATAAGAAAGGTTTAATAATGTCTTGATTGCTTTATCATTAAGGATACATTAGATCAAAGCCTTGTGTATGTTTTATAAATTGGAGGGTAGGATAGTGGCCACCCACCCATCCTACAAATGTTCTTGTACATGCATCACAGTTACAGTTTTAGTTTCATGAAACTACAACAGTATCAGTGTAAATGATGTTCAAGGATTTAATACAGTGTTTTAGTGTAATGTTTCAACGCATATGTAGGGTGGGTGGGTGGCCACTATCCCACCTTTCAATTACAAACATCACAAACAACGATTTTACAAAGAAATTTTATTTATTCATAAAAAGAATAAATTATAAATTATTATTTATTCAAGACTAGATTTAGTAAAGTTCTCATATAGGTACTTTAATATAAGGGTTTCTTAAAGTTTCAACTATCTTATTATTAAAGATAAACACTCTATAAACATCTCTTTGAATGTTTTGTAAACTAGGGACTTGAATAGATAGTGGTAAAATAAAATTCTTTCATGCGTTCTCAATATAAAGGGTTTAATAAATGTTTTAATTGTTTTCTTATTAAGGATACATTTGATAAAACTCTCGGGTGTGTTTTATTGATTGGAGGGTAGGATAGTGGCCACCCACCCACCCTACATATGTTCTTGTACTTACATCACTGTCACAGTTTTAATTTCATGAAACTACAACAGTATCAATGTAAATGATGTTCAAGGAATTAGTACATTGTTTTAGTGTAATGTTTCAATGTATATGTAGGGTGGGTGGGTGGCCACTATCCCACCCTCCAATTACATACACCACAAACGACGATTTCTCAAAAAAAGTTGCATTATTCATACAATAAATAAATTATAAATCATTTTACGTTTAAAGTTAGTTTTAGTAAAAATTCACATACGATTGTTAATAAGAAAGGTTTAATAATGTCTTGATTGTTTTATCATTAAGGATACGTTAGATCAAAGCCTCGTGTATGTTTTATTAATTGGAGGGTGGGATAGTGGCCACCCACCCACCCTACATATGCTCTTGAACTTAAATCACTGTCACAGTTTTAATTTCATGAAACTATAACAGTATTAATGTAGATGATGTTCAAGTATTTAATACAGTGTTTTAGTGTAATGTTTTTTTGTATATGTAGGGTGGGTGGGTGGCCACTATCCCACCCTCCAATTACATACATCACAAACGACGATTTTACAAAGAAAAGCGCAAAATTTATTCATTAAAAGAATAAATTATAATTTATTTTTTATTCAAGACTAGAATTAGTAAAGTTCTCATATAGGTACTTTAATATAAGGGTTTATTAAAGTTTTAGCTTAATCTTATTATTAAATATACACTCTATAAAACTCTTCGCGTATGTTTTGATAACTGAAGATTTGGAGACAGTAGCTAAAAAAAATCTCTCATACGTTTTCAATTTAAAGGGATTAATAAAGACTTAATTGTTTTATATATTATTAAGGATACATTTGATAAAACTCTCGCGTGTATTTTATTGATTGGAAGGTGGGATAGTGGACACCCACGCACCCTACATATGCCCTTAAACATACATCACTGTCACAGTTTTAGTTTCATGAAACTACAACGGTATCAATGTAAATGATGTTTAAGGAATTAGTACACTGTTTTAGTGTAATGTTTCAATGTATATGTAGGGTGGGTGGGTGGCCACTATCCCACCCTCGAATTACACACATCACAAACAACGATTGTTTAGTAAATATATATTCAAAATTTAAAATCCATGTTATTATTAAAGTACAAACTTGTTTATATTTAAGATTATGTTTAGTAAAACTCTTGCGTACGTTTTATAAAATTAGCGTGGGATAGAGTCCATCAACCCTTCATACATATACCAATGTTTCTGTTTTAGTTTTCTGTAACTACAGCAGTGTAAATTATGTTGAGAGATATAATGCAGTATCCAATATTTTATTTTTATCTTTACACTGAGATAAAATTACATCGGCGAAAACGAGAAAAGTATATAATTACGTTATGTAAGCAATGAGAAAATGGTTAAATGGTTATATAGTAGTAGAGGAAAAAAAAAGAGGTCACAGTGGTATTTGAAAGTGCGGCGACAGGAGCGGTCTAGTCTTGCGGAAAGATGATTGACCTTGTGATCATTTTCATGTTTGTTATGTACATATGAAATAGAATAGAATGAAAACCCATAGAACCCAATTCTGAAGCTCGAAATGGCGAATGAAAGGGGAGAAAGAAAGTATCTATACATGGTGACTGACGAAAAACCTTTGGTGCTGTATATCGCTTATTTTTTATCCGATTTTAATAAATAAAACATCAAATTAAACCATTTTTAAAAGACTTTAATATAAACTGTACTGATATTTTTTCTCGCACCCAGTTTTTGACAAAATACGATCAACATTTTTTTTTTAAATTGCACTGTATATATATTTTTATTGATTCGCAAGGAGATTTTTTTTCTGAATATAAAATTGTAGACAAATTTAAGTCGAGAAATTGAGGATTAAAAAAATAAATAAAAAGTCAAGTATCCATTGTAAACAATATACAGACCCTATTTTAAATGTCAAAAGTGACAGTGACAGCCATTCATACAATACTGCAACGATTTTTAATTATTTCATAATTAAAATGTTGCAATATTTCAAACACTGTACTAGAATTTTGTGCTTCTACAGAAATCATTTTTCAGTTTTTGAAATCTTTCAACATTTTTATTATGAAATTATTAAAAATCATTGCAGTATTGTACCAATGACTGACACTGTCACTTTTGACATTTGAAATAGGCTCTGTATATTGTTTACTATGGGTATTTGATTTTTAATTTTTTTTTTTAATCCTCAATTTCTCGACTTTGGTTTGATGAATGGATAAAATCGTTTACAAATTTAGATTCAGAAAAAAATCTCCTTGCGGATCAGTACAAAATATATATACAGTGCAATTTGAAAAAAAAAAGTTGATCGTCTTTTGTTAAAAACTGGATGCAAGAAACAATATCAGTACAGTTCATATTAAAGTCTTTTAAAAATCATTTAATTTGATGTTTTATTTATTCAAATCGGATCAAAAATAAGCGAGATACAGCACCAAAGGTTTTTCGTCAGTCACCCTGTATATGGATAAGTAACAATTGACTAGAAGTTTTTACTTGTTTGGTTGTTAAAGTAAAAACACTTTTCATTATTGCTTTTTTAGAACGCAATAATAAAGTGTTTTGAAAATTGTGAATATGAATTTTCAACATATAACAGCCTCATCAGTTAATATATTGTCTAGAAGGTTAATTAATTAGTTTTGTTTCATTATTTTTATATAATAGTGAAATTAAACCAAGTGTTTAATTAACCTTCTAATTAACTTTAAAATGTTTCACCATGGGTTATGTTAGAATAAAATCCATCGTTCATAGTTGACGGTTAAAATTTGGTGGCTAAAAAGTTAATTTTTGATTTTCAGAGCCAAAATGGCGCTTCTCAAGCTCGGCGTTTTTACCTCGCCAGAGACGTACGACTTAAACAATCTTACAACAACAATAACATCAACTTTCCCGAACCCGTGCAGAGATGATGATGAGTTCTGCGCCGATTTCGCTGAAGTTGGAGCCGCCATCGCCTCCGGGCAGCTCTTCCGCTGCTGCTGAAGAGCAGCTGCCATGGGGTTCCAACACAGACACAGAACTATATTGGACGACCGAAGAGTTAGAGGAACACCTGTCGGCATGCGACAACAAGGGGGAGATGCTCTCCAAGATGCTCGACCTCATCGATCACCTAGAGGACGCGAGCGGTGAACTACCCGCTAGTGAAGGTGCGTAAATTATCAATCAAAATGTTTAACAGTTAATAATCTTAATCATCGTGATGGTTGCGACCGTTACAACGTAGTAATCTATAAATAACCACAATTGTTTGTAAGTAAGTGTTTTATTCAGTGCCGCTTGAAAAACATTTTTTGCATGTCAGGCCATAGACAATTGTGAAGTAATGATTAACAATTAAGAAAATATATATTTGTATGCCGAAAGATAAAGGTTAAAACTAGGTTTATAATTAGTTATATTGGTTTAAATATTGTAAAAAGATGCAATTTCGAAGGGTAGAAAATACGGATTTCATTTAATGAATAAAAGGAAGCGTACTTTGTTATAATCCTCTCTTAATCTTAATCTTAATTTTAATTGAATTGTCGAGGTGAATATATGACACTACATAACATTGGAATAAAACTACACAGTTATTGTTAAATATATTAATTTGAAACCCTCTCAACTGTGTAGTTTTATGTTATGAAGTTTCATTATGTATTAATTAATTTTATATACACCAAAATGGGGAATTTTTTGAGAAAAACTTGATTCTATAAAAGAGTGTAATGAATTTTATACTATTGCCAGAAACATGACAAAAGGCCAATGTCAAATTACAATCCGTTTTTTGTTTAGTGTAATAATAAAATCAGTCTAGACCAGACATCATCCTCTTCGCACGATTAATCACCAGGACTTTGCACTATTTGATAAAAGTGTAACACAGTATCTTGCAATGCATAAGGTCGTTCGATTTCATTTTTTTGCGTCAACGTAAATATTATATATTAAATTGCGGCGGGTGAAAAATAAACAAACGAGGAAAACTAATGTAATAAAAATAGATGCGTTAATTTTTATCGATAAACGGTGGTTTACTGGCACGAAATGGCCATGTCACTTTACCCCCTTGGTGATTACGCGTTCAGTGACGTGTAGAGATAATGATTAGATAGATGGATGGGTCGTCAATATTTTTAAGACCTCAATACGGTCGTTATCTGTTCGCCAAAATATATTTTTTAATACATATGCATGCTGAATATAATATTAATTGAGGTTAAATAATAATTCCTTAACGGTCGTAACCAGTTTTAATAATCATTTTTATACTAAATTTTGATTTTTTTTTGGTAAATAATTAAAAGTTTTGCTTTTAATTAAAACAAAAATACGGTTAAATAATTGATTAATTTATCTTCACTTTTATATAAATAAAAGTTTTATTTATATAAATGCAAAAATACTGTGATTGCACATTATTAATATACCTTTGGTGCTGTATCTCGCTTATTTTGTATCCGATTTTAATAAATAAAACATCAAATTAAACCATTTTTAAAAGACGTTAATAGGATCTGAACTGTTATTTTTTCTCGCACCCAGTTTTTGACAAAATACGATCAACATTTTTTTTTTAAATTGCACTGTATATATATTTTTATTGATTCGCAAGGAGATTTTTTTTCTGAATATAAAATTGTAGACAAATTTATCCATACATCAAACTTAAGTCGAGAAATTGAGGATAAAAAAAAATAAATAAAAATTCAAGTATCCATTGTAAACAATATACAGACCCTATTTTAAATGTCAAAAGTGACAGTGTCAGCCATTGATACAATACTGCAACGATTTTTAATTATTTCATAATTAAAATGTTGCAATATTTCAAACACTGTACTAGAATTTTGTGCTTCTACAGAAATCGTTTTTCAGTTTTTGAAATCTTGCAACATTTTTATTATGAAACTATTAAAAATCATTGCAGTATTGTACCAATGACTGACACTGTCACTTTTGACATTTGGAATAGGCTCTGTATATTGTTTACTATGGGTATTTGATTTTTAATTTTTTCTTTTAATCCTCAATTTCTCGACTTTGGTTTGATGAATGGATATAATCGTTTACAAATTTAGATTCAGAAAAAAATCTCCTTGCGGCTCAGTACAAAATATATATACAGTGCAATTTGAAAAAAAAAAGTTGATCGTCTTTTGTCAAAAACTGGATGCAAGAAAAAATATCAGTACAGTTCATATTAAAGTCTTTTAAAAATCATTTAATTTGATGTTTTATTTATTCAAATCGGATCAAAAATAAGCGAGATACAGCACCAAAGGTTTTTCGTCAGTCACCCTGTATATACAAAAACAGTATTTTATTTGACAAATGACAGTTACAAAATAACAGTTGCTATCTTTATTGCTTTGGTTGATATTCAGCTAAAAATAAAAATATCAGACATAAAAATGAAATACCTAGTAAAAAAAACATTTTATAGATGATTGTCGAGAAATGATAGTTAACAATTGACAGTTGAAGACGGCAGTTAACAAGTGGCAGATGTCAATTGACAGATACTACTTTTATAATACTTCCAATATAGAAAGTAAAAATAACAGATGACATTTGGTAAATGACATATGATATTTGGTAATGACAACATAAAAGTTGACAGATGACAGTTGGTAAATGAGAACATAACAGTTGACAGATGACAGTTGGTAAATGACAGATATTTTTTAAGGGACAACATAACAGTTGACAGATGATAAATGACAGATGTCAGATGATATTTGTTTGGTAAATGACAACATAACAGATGACAGTTGGCAAATGACAGATATTTGCTAAATGACAACATAAAGTTGACAGATGACAGTTGCCAAATGACGGATGATATTTTTTCAGTAAATGACTACATAACAGTTGACAGATGCTAGTTGGCAAATGGCAGTTGATGTTTGGTAAATGACAACATACCAATTGATAGTTGACAGTTGGTAAATGACAACATAACAGTTGACAGATGACAGTTGCCAAATGACAGATATTTACTAAATAACAACATAAAGTTGACAAATGACAGTTGCCAAATGACAGATGATATTTGTTCGGTAAATGACTACATAACAGTTGACAGATGACAGTTGGCAAATAACAGATGATATTTGTTTGGTAAATTACTACATAACAGTTGACAGATGATAGTTGGCAAATGACAGATATTTGCTAAATGACAACATAACCGATGACGGATGACAGTTGGCAAATGACAGATGATATTTGTTTGGTAAATGACAACATAACAGTGGATAGATGATAGTTGGCAAATGACAGATGATATTTGTTAAATGACAACATAAAGTTGACAAATGACAAATGATATTTGTTCGGTAAATGACTACATAACAGTTGTCAGATGATAGTTGGCAAATGACAGATGATATTTGGTAAATGACAACGTAACAATTGACAGGTGACAGTTGGCCAATGACAGATGATATTTGGTAAATGACAGTTGACAAATGACATAAATATTTGCTTGGCAAATGACAACATAACAGTTGACATATGACAGTTAACAAATGACAGATGATATTTGTTTGGTAAATGACAACATAACAGTTGACAGATGACAGTTGCCAAATGACAGATATTTACTAAATGACAACATAAAGTTGACAAATGATAGAGGATATTTGGTAAATGACAGTTGACAAATGACAGATAAATATTTGCTTGGCAAATGACAACATAACAGTTGACATATGACAGTTAACAAATGACAGATGATATTTGTTTGGTAAATGACAACATAACAGTTGACAGATGAGAGTTGCCAAATGACAGATATTTACTAAATGACAACATAAAGTTGACAAATGACAGTTGCCAAATGACAGTTGCCAAATGACATGATATTTGGTAAATGACAGTTGACAAATGACAGATAAATATTTGCTTGGCAAATGACAACATAACAGTTGACATATTACAGTTAACAAATGACAGATGATATTTGTTTGGTAAATGACAACATAACAGTGGATAGATGATAGTTGCCAAATGACAGATATTTACTAAATGACAACATAAAGTTGACAAATGACAGTTGCTAAATGACAGATGATATTTGGTAAATGACAGTTGACAAATGATATTTGGTAAATGACAGTTGACAGATGATAGTTGACAAATGACAGATATATATTTGCTTGGCAAATGATGACAGATGATATTTGTTTGGTAAATGACAACATAGTAGTTGACAGATGACAGTTGCCAAATGACAGATATTTGCTAAATGACAACATAAAGTTGACAAATGACAGTTGCCAAATGACAGATGATATTTGGTAAATGACAGTTGACAGATGATAGTTGACAAATGACAGATAAATATTTGCTTGGCAAATGACAACATAACAGTTGACATATGACAGTTAACAAATGACAGATGATATTTGTTTGGTAAATGACAACATAACAGTTGACAGATGACAGTTGCCAAATGACAACATAAAGTTGACAAATGACAGATGATATTTGGTAAATGACAGTTGACAAATGATAGTTGACAAATGACAGATAAATATTTGCTTGGCAAATGACAACATAACAGTGGATATATGATAGTTGCCAAATGACAGATATTTACTAAATGACAACATAAAGTTGACAAATGACAGTTGCTAAATGACAGATGATATTTGGTAAATGACAGTTGACAAATGATATTTGGTAAATGACAGTTGACAGATGATAGTTGACAAATGACAGATATATATTTGCTTGGCAAATGATGACAGATGATATTTGTTTGGTAAATGACAACATAACAGTTGACAAGATAATTAAAACACTTTAACTTTGTTTTACCACAAAAAATATTTATTGCTGTGACTATAGTTTCGAACATTCACTGTTCATTATCAAACATAAAGTACGTACTTTATGTTTGATAATGAACAGTGAATGTTCGAAACTATAGTCACAGCAATAAATATTTTTTGTGGTAAAACAAAGTTAAAGTGTTTTAATTATCTTATTAAAATGTACCACCAAGTTAACGCCGACAACATTCAAGAAATAACAGTTGACAGATGACAGTTGCCAAATGTCAGATATTTGCTAAATGACAACATAAAGTTGACAAATGACAGTTGCCAAATGACAGATGATATTTGGTAAATGACAGTTGACAGATGATAGTTGACAAATGACAGATAAATATTTGCTTGGCAAATGACAACATAACAGTTAACATATGACAGTTAACAAATGACAGATGATATTTGTTTGGTAAATGACAACATAACAGTTGACAGATGACAGTTGCCAAATGACAACATAAAGTTGACAAATGACAGTTGCCAAATGACAGATGATATTTGGTAAATGACAGTTGACAGATGATAGTTTACAAATGACAGATAAATATTTGCTTGGCAAATGACAACATAACAGTTGACATATGACAGTTAACAAATGACAGATGATATTTGTTTGGTAAATGACAACATAACAGTTGACAGATGACAGTTGCCAAATGACAGATATTTGCTAAATGACAACATAAAGTTGACAAATGACAGTTGCCAAATGACAGATGATATTTGGTAAATGACAGTTGACAGATGATAGTTGACAAATGACAGATAAATATTTGCTTGGCAAATGACAACATAACAGTTGACATATGACAGTTAACAAATGACAGATGATATTTGTTTGGTAAATGACAACATAACAGTTGACAGATGACAGTTGCCGAATGATAGATATTTACTAAATGACAACATAAAGTTGACAAATGACAGTTGCTAAATGACAGATGATATTTGGTAAATGACAGTTGACAGATGATAGTTGACAAATGACAGATAAATATTTGCTTGGCAAATAACAACATAACAGTTGACATATGACAGTTAACAAATGACAGATGATATTTGTTCGGTAAATGACTACATAATAGTTGACAGATGATAGTTGGCAAATAACAGATGATATTTGTTTGGTAAATGATAACATAATAATTGACAAATGACAGTTGGCAAATGACAGATATTTGCTAAATGACAACATAACCGATGACAGATGATAGTTGGTAAATGACAGATGATATTTGGTAAATGACAACGTAACAATTGATAAATGACAGTTAACAAATGACAGATGACAGTGGGTAAGTGACATGACATTTGTTAGGTAAATGACAACATAACAATTGACAGATGACAGTTGCCAAATGACAGATGATATTTGGTAAATGACAACAGAATAGTTGACAAATGACATGACAGTTGACAGATGATATTTGATAAATGAGTAATATAAAATAGGGAGAATTCTGAAATTAGATTTTCAATTATTTTTCTTTTATTGGTGATAATTCTAGAATGATCGATTGAATTTAAAAAAAAAACATTAGCATCAATGGATTTCTGGTATTGAAAAGTATCAATTAACACAAAAATCTAAAATTCGATTTTCAATTGTTTTTCCTTTATTGGCGATAATTCTAGAATGGCTGACTGGATTTAGAAAATATTAGCGTCTTGTATTGAAAAGTATGAATTAGTACAAAAATTTAAAATTCGATTTTCAATTATGCTTTCTATTTTGGCGATAACTCCAGAATGATTGATCGTATCTGGGATACTGTTGCACAATTGAGTAGTATAAACTAGTGCGAAAATCTAAAATTCTATTTTCAATTGTTTTTCCTTTATTGATGATAACCCACCCTCCAAATAGTAAAACATCATCAAGGGTTTATTTAATAAAAGTGTAAAGCAAATAAGTAAATACGATCATTAAGATAGGTTTTATTAAAATTATTATTGTAATAAATTTCACCTGAAGGCTAATGTGATTGAAGGGTGTAATAGCCACCCACCCACTCTATAAATCTTCAATTGTTTTTTGTCGTCTTCACATTTTAACAATAAAATTTTTATTCATGCTAACTATTTTGATATTAATTTTACTGCAAACTTCTAGGTGTTAAGTAATTTTAATTTCAATGTGTATGTAGGGTGGGTGGGTGGCCTCTAACCCACCCTTCAATCAGTAGAACACGCGCAAGGGTTTTAATTTGTAATTAGTTACAATAAAATCGAAGTATTTACAATTAATCGTATGCTTTATACGCAAGAATTTTTGTAGATATGTTTGGATATGTTGTACTGATTGGAGGGTGGGTTAGAGGCCACCCACCCACCCTACATATACATTTCAATTTCGAGTTACTTACCACCTAGACGTTTGCAGTAAAATTAATATCAAAATTGTTGGAATTAATAAAAAATAAATTTTCTTGTTAAAATGAGAAGAAGAAAAAAAAACAATTGTAGAATGGGTGGGTGGCTATTATTACACCCTTCAATCACTTTAACCTTCATATGAAACTTATTACAATAATAATTTTAATAAAATCTATCTTAATTGTCGTATTTCTTACTTCTTTGGTTTACATTTTTATTAAATAAACCCTTGCTGATGTTTTACTGTTTAAAGGGTGGGTTAGAGGCCACCCACCCACCCTACATATAGATTTAAATTCCAATTACTTAACACCTACAAGTTTGCAGGAAAATTAATATCAAAATTGTTAGCATGAATAAAAATTTTATTGTTAAAATGTGAAGACGACAAAAAACAATTGAAGATTTATAGAGTGGGTGGGTGGCTATTATTACACCCTTCAATCACTTTAACCTTCATGTGAAATTTATTACAATAATAATTTTGATAAAACCTATCTTAATTGTCGTATTTACTTCTTTGCTTTACACTTTTATTAAATAAACCCTTGCTGATGTTTTACTGATTGGAGGGTGGGTTAGTGGCCACCCACCCACCCTACATATACAATTTAATTTCAATTACTGACCGCTTTATGGTTTACAGGGAGGAAACTATTGTAAAACTTGTTCGTGTGGCTAAAAATTACAAAATGTTGAGGAAAAAAACAATTGAACACAAATTCTTAACTTTTTTGTGTGAATATATACGAATAAAAAAAATTAAGTATTCAATTGTTCAATTGTTTTTTTCTTCTTCTTAATTTTACTTATTGAATAAAAAATCAAACAAAAGAAAAAAACTGTCGAACGCGTGTGGATTAACAGTTTAATAATAAAATATATAAGTCCTTTACGTTGTAGAAAATTCACTAATAAATAGAAAAAACACGAAAATATTTTCGTAAATTTGTTGTAGATTTTACGAAAATATGTTCGTGTTTTTTCTTTTTATTAACAGTTGAATGTCAAAATAAAACAGAATTTTTTTGTACTAAGAAAAATACGAAAATTTATTTTTTTAATCACAAAATGATAAAACTATTAAAAATACAATGGAGAATTTATTGGAAACCAAATTGGAAATTTGACTATTTAAATTGATCAGAAAACAATTGAAATTACCATATTTTTGTTTCAATCAAAATACAATTTTATTGTTAAGTTTTTCAAGCATTCAGCATTCATAAAAACAATTGAAAACGATAGTATAATGGTTGCATTTAAAATAGATGATTAAAAAAAAAACAGAAAACAATTAAACATGATAAAACAGTTGAACATTACGAATGGAAACAATTGAACAAAAAACAGTTGAAATTGGCAAAATCTCTACATACGAGACATTGTTTAACGATTATAAAAAAAACTTATGTAAAAATAAAATTAAGTAAATAACATTTAACCGAAAAACAAATGAAAATTGATTAAAAATTGATCAAAATTAGAAAAACCGGAAAATGGTCGAAATAATTTAAATTTAAAAAAAAAACAACTAAACATGATTAAAACAGTGGAAACTCGGGAAAGAAATCCATTGAAAATTTATTTATTTATTTAAAAAAATGTTTTTTGTTTGTTTTAACCAAAATGCGAAAAACTAAATTGTTTTTGTATAAAAAAAATAATAACCATTAAAAATTAAAAACTGGAAACAACTGAAAATATATCTCAAGAAAAAACAGTTGTAAGTAGCAGAAGCTTTAAAAATAGTTGAAAATTAAAAAAAAAAGAAAACCAAAATATTTTTTACTCTAATCAACAACAAATAATTTGAAAATGATAAAATATTTACGAATTAATTGAAAAAAAACATTTGAAATTGGTGAGAAAGACTAAAATCCTTTTTTGTTTAAAAATTACGAACGAAAACAATTGAAAATTGCCAAAAGATCTAAAAAAATTGTTTTTGTTTTATAGTGAATATAAATATAGCTTAAGAAAATATGAAATTTTCACTCAAAAACGGTTTTTTTTTTCGTGTTTTAATCAAAATACCAAATAATCAATTGTTTTTATGTAAGAAATAATTTTGAAAATGAAATGTTAGTTCTTTGTTTCACGTAAGTATATTTGACCAGGAAAAATCATTGATGTAAAATAAAAACATTTCAAGTCGGAACAACCGTTTTAGAATTATCACCGAAATAATAAAAAAAAAACAATTGAAAATCAATTTTTAGTTTTTTGTTCCACGTAAATATATTCAACTACAGAAAGAAAGAAAACAATTTGAAAATCGAAATATCGTTTTTTGCTTCACGTAAATATATTCGACTTCAGGAACTCATTGGTGCAAAAAAATTTCAAATGCAATCAACCGTTTTAGAATTATCGCCGAAATAAAAAAAAAACAATTGAAAATCGGTTTTTAGTTTTTTTGTTTCACGTAAATATATTCGACTGCAGGAACTCATTGGTGCAAAAAGTTTTCAAATCCGATCAACCCTTTTAAAGTTATCGCCGTACAATTTTATTGTTAATTTTTTCAAGCATTCAACATTCATAAAAACAATTGAAAATGATAATATAATAGTTGCTTTCAAAACGGATGATTCAAAAAAGGAGTGAAAATAATTAAACCTGATAAAACAGTTGAAAATTACGAATGGAAACATGAGACATTGTTTAACGATTATAAAAATCGAACGAAAACAATAGAAAAATTATGTAAACATAAAAAAACATTTAATTATAATAATAATTTTTAAGCTATTTTTGTCAATTTCAATTTCAATCTTCATTAAAGTTAAAAATTAAATCAATCGAAATTATTTAAATTATTTTTGCCCTTGATCAAATTGCTAGAAGGAATCATAAAAAAAAACAATTAAATATGATAAAACAGTTGAAAACTACGAATGAAAACAATTAAACAAAAACAGTTGAAATTGGCAAAAGCTTTAAAATATGAGAAATTGTTTAACGATTATAAAAATCGAACGAAAACAATGGAAAATTTATGTAAAAATAAAATAAAACAACATTTGATCGAACGAATTAAAAAGTGACTTTTGCCAGTTTCAACTGTTTTGTTCGTAGTTTTCAACTGTTTTGACATTTAAAGTTAAAAGTTAAATCATTCAAAATTATCTAATTTTTTCTTCATGAAATGCAATCATAAAAAAACAGTTAAAAATTACGAATGATAACAATTGCAAAAAAACAGTTGACTGCTTAAAACTCCAAATACTAAAAATTGTCAAACAATTTTATAAAAACGAATGAAAACAATTGAAAATTCTTATAAAAAATAATATCAAATAACATTTGATCGAACGAATTCAAAAGTTACAAAAAAACAGTTGACTTTCAACTGTTCTTTTTAACATTTAAATTTAAAAATTAATTAATTCGAAATTATCTAAATTTGTTGTCCTTGGTCGAATTACGAAATTTAACTATAAAACAAAACAATTAAAAATGATAAAACAGTTGAGATTTGCGGATAAAACAATTGAAGAAATTGCCAAACGAAAAACAATAGAAAATTTATGAAAAAAATAAAATTACGTAACATTTGAACGAGCGAATAAAAAAGTTATATATGTATTTATTTATTTTACTTTACAATGTAAAAAATTTTAAAAAATCAGTCGGAGTTAGCAAGAGGTTTTTTAAGTTTTTTTTAAATTTAAATTAACGTCAAAAATTTAATCAGTCCAAATTATTTAAATAATGTTTGCCCTTGATTTCGAAAAGGAATCACCAAAAAAAAACAATTTAACATGATAAAACAGTTGAAAATTACAAATCAAAACAATTGAATTATTAAATACTTCAAATACGAGTATTTTAAAAAATTAAATATTAAATCATTTAAAATTATCTAAATAATTTGTCTTTGATCGAATTACGAAAATGAATCACAATTAAACATAATAAAACAGTTGAAAATTACGAATCAAAACAATTGAGTTGGCAAACGCTTTAAATACGAGTTATGCTGTTTTATTATCATTTTCAATTGTTTTATCAACTTTAAATTAAATAAATTCGTTCGATAATGTTTTTATCATTTTCAGTTGTTTCTTTTTATGAACAAAACTTGTTTTTGCAATTTCTTTTTCGCTGTTTGATTAGAACATAGATAATAGTTATTTCGACAATGTTTTTGGCTGGTTATACTAATTTTGTATAACTGTTATGAATATCAATTGTTTTTATGAATTTTGAATTTTCTCAAAAAAAAAAACATTAAAATTTTTCGTTCTTGATTGAAACAAAAAAAAAGTGATTTATCATGATAAAACAGTTGAAAACTACGAATCAGAACAATTCAAAATAATAACAGTTGATTGTCAAATGTTTTATTTTCTGAAATTTAAATGTATATATTTTTTAATCATTAATTTTGATTATTTTATCAATCAATTTTTTTTTTATATAAAAACAATTGATATTTTTACATTTTGATTAAAAAAATAATTTTTATAGATCTTTCGCCAATTTCAAGAACTTTCAATTGTTTTCATTTGTAATTTTCAATTGTTTTAATCGATTTTGTAATTCATTCACGTATTTTGACCAATGATTTCGACTGTTTTCAAGTGGTTTGATTTTCATCTATTTTTTCTATTAAAAAAAAGCTTTTGCTACTTTAAAAAATAATAAATTATTTCAATTTTTTTTGGTATTTTGATTAAAAGAAAACAAAAATGTTTTTAGTGAAATTATTATTAAAAAAATGTTTGTCCTTGATGGAACTACGAAATGGAATAATAAAAAAAAACAATTAAACATGATAAAACAATTGAAAATAGTTGAAATAACAATATAAGTTGAAAATAAATTTTTGTTTCAATCAAGAACGTAAAATTTGATGATTTTTTTAAAGAAAAATTCATAACAATTGAAAACGATAATATAACAGACCGAAAACAATGGAAAAAATTTAAATCTTTTTGTTTTAATCAAAAGACGAAAAAAAATTGTTTACAAAACAGCAATTAAAAATGTATACATAAAAAACAGTTGAAATTGGCAAAAACTATTTGTTCTGTTCAATAAATAAATGTATTTAAAAAAAAACACTATTTTTTGTTTGTTTCAATCAAGAACGTGACAACGTAAAATGTTATTGTTTTTAAAAAAAAATCAAAATTCATAAAAAGAATTGAAAATGATCAATTGAATTGATCAAAATTAGAAAAACCCGAAAATTGTCAAAATAATTTAAATCTTTTTTTTTTGTTCTAATCAAACAACGAGAAATAAATGCGCAAACAATTTTTGTTTTTTAATCAAAATACAAAAAAAGACGTAGTAATTTATTATGCCAATATTTTTCTAATGGAAATTTAAAATTCATAAAACAATTGAAAAAAATAATAAAACCGTTAAAACTTGATAATTTACAATAAAACAAAAAAAAAAGCGTAAAACACAGTTGAATTTTGTATCCTGATAAAAATATGAAAATTAATTTAAAAAACAATTGATGAAATGAAAATCTGTTGAAATAACGAAAACAACTGAAAAATCATATTTAAAACAGACATAATTCATAGGAACAATTGAAACTGATGATATGTATAACAGTTGCTTTTAAATTGGATGAAAATCAAAGCAAAAACAAGAAACCAATCGAATTCATTTAAATATTTTAAGTTCTCCGAGAAAACAGTTGAAAACAATAAATACTTCTTTGTATGTAATGATAAAAATACAAAAAAACAATTTTTGTTCTTTTTTTATGGGAATTTAAAATACAAAAAAGAACCAAGCAATTTTTGTCAAAATAAATTGAATGTAACAAACGCTTTAAATATTTTTTTTTTAATTAAAATGATAATATAACAGTTCAATCAATAAAAAAAAACACAGTCGAAATCATTTAATTCAATCATTTGCTCTCCTAGAAAACAGATGAAGTCACTAAAATATTTTTGTTTTCTTTTAATCAAAATAGAAAAAAGAGAACGAAAGAATTTATTATTATTTTTTAATGTAAATTTAGAATTGATAAAACAATTGAAACTAATAATAATAATAATAAACAGTTAAAATTTGATAATTTAAAAAAATTACAAAAATAAACAGATGAAAGTAGCAAAAGCTTTTTTCAAATAAATAAAAAACAGATGAAAATCAAAACAGTCAAAATAATTTTATTTTTTTTGTCCTTGATCAAAATACGTAAATGAATAACAAAATCGATTAAAACAATTGAAATTTTATATTTAAAAAAAAATAAGTGGAAATTAGAGTGAGGTCTCTAAAAAAAACAGTACCAATAATTAAAATCAATTCTTGTTTAGATCAAACTGCGAGAAATTGTTTAACGGTTAAAAAATATTAACGAAAACAGTTGAAATTACTATTTTTTGTTTCAAATCAAGAACGTAAAGTTTTATTGCTCTATTTTTATTAAGAAAAATCAAAATTCATATAAAAACAATTGAAAATTATAGTAGGTCCTAAAATAGATGAAAATTAATAATAAAACGGAAAACAATCGAAATCATTTAAGCCTTTTTCGTTTACAAACAAATAATTTGAAAATGATAAAACGTTTTGGAACAAATTGAAGAATCATATATTTATCAAAAATTACAGTTGAAAGTGGCAAATGTTTAAAAAAAAATCCTATAAGACAGTTGATTTTTTGTTTTGTTTTAATCAAAACAAAACAAAAATTGATGCAATTTTTTGTGGTAACACAAATAGTAATAAAATAGTTAAATCTTGACAATTGCAAATAATTAAAACAAAACAAAAAAACAGTTGAATGTAGCAAATGCTTTTTTAAAAACAGCTAGAAATCAAAACAGTCGAAATCTTTATTCTTCTGATCAAAATACGAAAATACCTCACAATAAACAATTAGACACTATTAAAACAGTCGAAATTATTTATCAATTTTGTTCTAGTCAAAATACGAAAATGAGTTATAAAAAAAACAATTAAACATGGTTGAAACTCACGAACGAAAACAATTGAAAATTTATTTATTTATTTAAAGTTAACAGAAGCTCTAAAATATATTTTTGCTTGTTTTAATCAAAATACGAAAAATTGCATTGTTTTTATATAAAAAAATAATAACTTTTAAAAATTAAAAACTGAAAATATATATTTAAAAAAAAACAGTTGTTAGTAGCAAAAGCTTTAAAACTAAATATTTTTTTTTGTTATGAATTACATGAAACATTTGAAAATGATAAAATATTTACGAATTAATTGAAAAAACTAAAATCCTTTTTTTGCTTTAAAAGTTGAAAATTACGAACGAAACAATTGAAAATGGCAAAAGGTCTAAAAAAAAACTTTTGTTTTTGTTTTAGAGTGAATATGGCAGGAAATATAAAATTTTCACTCAAATACAGTTTTTTTTCTTGTTTTGAACAAAATACGAAAAATTCAATTGTTTTTATGTAAGAAATAATTGAAAATGAAATTTTAGTTTTTAGTTTCACGTAAATATATTTCACCAGAAGAAATCATTGATGTAAAAAAAAAACATTTCAAGTCGGATCAACCGTTTAATCGGAGTAAAAAAATTCAAATACAATCAACCGTATTGATTAAAAGGATTATCGCCGAAACAAAACAAAAACAATTGAAAATCGATTTTTTTGTTTTTTGTTTCATGTAATTCGACTGCAGGAACTCATTGGTGCAAAAAGTTTTCAAATCAGATCGATCTATCGAGAATTATCGTCAACATAAGAAAAACAATGGAAAATCGGATTTTAGTTTTTTGCTCTACGTAAATGTATTTGACTTGAGGAACTCATTGGTGCAAACCATTTTAAAATCCGATCAACCGTTTAAGAATTATTGCCGAAATAAAAAAAAAAACAATTGAAAATCGAATTTTAGTTTTCTGCTTCACGTAAATATATTCAACTACAGGAACTCATTGGTGCAACAAGATTTCTAATCCGATCGATATTTCGAGAATTATCATCGAAATAAGAAAAACAATTGAAAATCGAACTTTACTTTTTTGCATTACGTAAATATATCTGACACCAGAAACTCAGTGGTGTAAAAAAAATTCAAATCCGATCAACCGTTTTAGAATTATCGTCAAAATAATGGAAACAATTGAGAATCGAATTTTAGGTTTTTGTTTCACATAAATCTAGTCAACTTCAGGAACTCATTGATGCAAAAAGTTTTCAAATCAGATCGATGTGTCGAGAGTTATTGTCGAAATAAGAAAAACAATTGAAAATCGGATTTTAGATTTTTGATCTACGTAAATATATTTGACTTGAGGAACTCATTGGTGAAAACGATTTTAAAATCCGATCAACCGTTTAAGAATTATTGCCGAAATAATGAAAACAATTGAAAATCGAATTTGAGTTTTTTGTTTCACGTAAATATATTCGACAACAGGAACTCATTGGTGCAAAAAGTTTTCAAATCAGATCGATCTATCGAGAATTATTGTCGAAATAAGAGAAACAATTGAAAATCGAATTTTAGTTTTTTGCTCTACATAAATGTATTCGGCTACTAGAACTCATTGGTGTAAAAAAAATTCAAATCCGACCAACCTTTGAAGAATTATAGCCAAAATAAAAAAAAAACAATTGAAAATCGATTTTTTTGTTTTTTGTTTCACGTAAATATATTCGACTGGAGGAACTCATTGGTGCAAAAAGATTTCTAATCCGATCGATATTTCGAGAATTATCGTCGAAATAAGAAAAACAATTGAAAATCGAATTTTAGTTTTTTGTTTCACATAAATCTATTAAACTTCAGGAACTCATTGATGCAAAAAGTTTTCAAATCCGATCGATCTATCGAGAATTATCGTCGAAATAAGAAAAACAATTGAAAATCGAATTTTACTTTTTTGCTCTACGTAAATATATTTGATTTGATGAACTCATTGGTGTAAACCATTTTGAAATTCGATCAACCGTTTAAGAATTATTGCCGAAATAAAAAAAACATATGAAAATCGAATTTTAGTTGTCTGCTTTATGTAAATATATTCAACTACAGGAACTCATTGGTGCAAAAAGATTTCTAATCCGATCGATATTTCGAGAATTATCATCGAAATAAGAAAAACAATTGAAAATCGAAATTAACTTTTTTGCTCTACGTAAATATATTTGATTTGACGAACTCATTGGTGTAAACCATTTTGATATTCGATCAACTGTTTAAGAATTACCTATTGCCGAAATAAAAAAAAACATATGAAAATCGAATTTTAGTTTTTTGTTTCACGTAAATATATTCGACTTCAGGAACTCATTGCTGCAAAAAGATTTCTAATCCGATCGATATTTCGAGAATTATCGTCGAAATAAGAAAAACAATTGAAAATCGAATTTTACTTTTTTGCTTTACGTAAATATATTCGACTGGAGGAACTCATTGGTGCAAAAAGATTTCTAATCCGATCGATATTTCGAGAATTATCATCGAAATAAGAAAAACAATTGAAAATCGAAATTAACTTTTTTGCTCTACGTAAATATATTTGATTTGACGAACTCATTGGTGTAAACCATTTTGATATTCGATCAACTGTTTAAGAATTACCTATTGCCGAAATAAAAAAAAACATATGAAAATCGAATTTTAGTTTTTTGTTTCACGTAAATATATTCGACTTCAGGAACTCATTGCTGCAAAAAGATTTCTAATCCGATCGATATTTCGAGAATTATCGTCGAAATAAGAAAAACAATTGAAAATCGAATTTTAGTTTTTTGTTTCACATAAATCTATTAAACTTCAGGAACTCATTGATGCAAAAAGTTTTCAAATCCGATCGATCTATCGAGAATTATCGTCGAAATAAGAAAAACAATTGAAAATCGAATTTTACTTTTTTGCTCTACGTAAATATATTTGATTTGATGAACTCATTGGTGTAAACCATTTTGAAATTCGATCAACCGTTTAAGAATTATTGCCGAAATAAAAAAAACATATGAAAATCGAATTTTAGTTGTCTGCTTTATGTAAATATATTCAACTACAGGAACTCATTGGTGCAAAAAGATTTCTAATCCGATCGATATTTCGAGAATTATCATCGAAATAAGAAAAACAATTGAAAATCGAAATTAACTTTTTTGCTCTACGTAAATATATTTGATTTGACGAACTCATTGGTGTAAACCATTTTGATATTCGATCAACTGTTTAAGAATTACCTATTGCCGAAATAAAAAAAAACATATGAAAATCGAATTTTAGTTTTTTGTTTCACGTAAATATATTCGACTTCAGGAACTCATTGCTGCAAAAAGATTTCTAATCCGATCGATATTTCGAGAATTATCGTCGAAATAAGAAAAACAATTGAAAATCGAATTTTACTTTTTTGCTTTACGTAAATATATTCGTCTACAGAAACTCATTGGTGTAAAAAAATTTCAAATCCGATCAACCGTTTAGGAATTATCGCCGAAATAAAAAAAAAACAATTGAAAATCGAAATTTCGTTTTTTGCTTCACCTAAATATATTCGACTTCAAGAACTCATTGGTGCAAAAAAAATTCAAACGCAGTCATCCGTTTAAGAATTGTCGCTGAAATAAAAAAAAAAACAATTGAAAATCGATTTTTAGTTTTTGTTTCTAGCAAATATAGACGACTACAGGAACTCATTGATGCAAAAAGTTTTTACATCCCATCGATCTTACGAGAATTATCGTTGAAATAAGGAAAACAGTTGAAAATCGGATTTTAGTTATTTGCTCTACCTAAATATATTTGAGTTGAGGAACTCATTGGTTAAAACCATTTTAAAATCCGATCAACCGTTTAAGAATTATTGCCGAAATAAAAAAAAAAACAATTGACAATCGAATTTTAGTTTTTTGCTTTACGTAAATATATTCGAGTAGAGGAAGTCGTTGATGTAAAAATTTTCCAAATCCGATAAACCGTTTTAGAATGAACGCCCAAATAAAAAAAAACCTCATTAGTGTGAAAAAATTTAACTGCCTAAGAATATCGTCGAAATAGTAGAAAAAAAACAAATGAATATTGATATAAATATTTGACTGTGTGATGAAGATTTTACGAACACAAGATCAACAGTTAAATGAAATCTTAGGAAAATCCCTTTCGATTCCAAGAATCGATGCATGTATGGAATTTCCAATAATAGTTTGTTTTTTTTTGCAACTTGTTCTTGAATAAATAAATCAATAAATAAACACAAACATGAGACATGCACACAAACACACACATAATCTCACGTTTTCGCCAACTGATTGAAATTAATTTATTAGCGCGGCTCCCGTATCGCGTATCCTTGATAAAGCGGCGCAGTGGTGGGGGTACCTCAAGTAACTACCATTCCGCACATTCTCCATCAATCAGTCTCATTTGTTTCGACCCTCTAGGTCTTAACTTCGGCGCGCGCGCGCTCTCCCATATCTCTCGCGGAAACTCGAAAGAAAATCGTAAGAAAGTAATAATAATAACAACCGTGACAATTCCTCTAAAACAAGTGACAGTGTTTCGGCCGGCTGCGAGTGCATCATCAAATGATCCTCGATGTTGTTCCGTTCCAATGATCTCCGCCGGCGACGATCACTCGTGTAGTATGAAGTTCGTTTATCACTACACCTGGAATCGAGAAATTGTGTTCAACTCGCAGAAATTGGTTAAGAGACGTTGAATTTTTTTAAACAAACAAATCGCCAGATCGTACCTTTATTAGTTAGAAACTTCGTAATAATTTCTTTCTTTTACGTATAAAAAAAATATCGTAGTTAATCGTTGTGTATAAAAAGACATTGTTTTGTGGTGAATAATGGCTGTTTCTTACGGTAGGTTTTAATTTCATTTGTTATCTATATACGAATAACACTGTAAAGAAATACAATACGTCGTTATCAACAATAAAATAATAAATAATCATCAGCAACACTTTGCAGTAAACGCATAGTCAGTGTTAAAATATAAATTACCAAACAACTGTCGCAACCAATCTGTTTATTTGACATCGTGCGTATGCGTTCAAAAAATACGATTAAAAATGTCAAGGTTTTTGGCTTAACAAAAATCATTTTTTAAAAATCGTTTAGCAACAAATTGGCTTCATTTCGTATTTATCTAAATTTTATACGAAACGTGTCTGCTCGGTCGGTTGTTTGTATTTACACAGCGAGGAATATATCGGTCCGCAAGGACACGGGAAGTGGAGGGAAGGAACACGACGAAAGAGTGAAAAAAAAAAAACAAGTCCATTCGCTCGCGGAACTAGTTTTGCGCGAATTTGAATAAATAATGCACGACAATGTGATTGATAATTTATTGCCGATACATTTTGTTTTCATTGTTGCAAACGTTAAACATATGGATTGGTTATTCTAATGAATTAATGGGTTTAGCACTATTTAAGCATGTAAATAATAATCTGTAGTGTTAATGTGCGTAAAATTTTCCCAGAAAGTTGATAAGCACGCTGTATATACTTGTATATAATTATATTGTTGCTACGCATCTTATCTCTGCAGGCAAATTTATTACACTGCACAAATATGTGCAACATCAGCGAATTAAACCGTTTTATTTGCGATACTATTTGATACTAAAAACTCATCCGTGTAAAATTTTTCCAAATCCAATCAACCGTTCTAGAATTATCATCAAAATAAAGAAAACAATTGAAAATCAAATTTCGGATTTTTACTCAATATGATAATACAAGACATTAGAAAACCACTGGTAAATTTTTTTTCCAAATCATAACAACCGTTCTCGAATTATCATTAAAATAAAGAAAACAATTGAAAATCAAATTTCAGTTTTTTGCTTTATTTGATACTACTCGATACCAGAAACCCGCCGGTGTACAAATTTTTTGGATATGATCAACCATTCAAGAATTATCGCGCAAGTAAAGAAAACAATTGAAAATCGAATTTCGGATTTTTGCTTTATATGATAATAGTTGACATTAGAAAACCGCTGGTGCAATAATTTTCCAAATCATAACAACCGTTCTCGAATTATCATTAAAATAAAGAAAACAATTGAAAATCGAATTTTAGATTTTTGTTCTATTTGATTTTACTTGATACCAGAAATTCGTTGGTGAACAAATTTTTTGAATATGATCAATTGTTCAAGAATTATCGCGGAAGTAAAGAAAACAATTGAACATCGAATTTCGGATTTTTGCTTTATATGATAATTCTCGACGTTGGAAACCCGCCGGTGCCAACATTTTTCAAATCCAATCAACCGTTTTAGACTTATCATCAAAACAAAGAAAACAATTGAAAATCGAATTTCGGATTTTTGCTCCATATGATAATAGTTGACATTAGAAAACCGCTGGTGCAAAAGTTTTCCAAATCCTAACAACCGTTCTCGAATTATCATTAAAATAAAGAAAACAATTGAAAATCGAATTTTAGATTTTTGTTCTATTTGATTTTACTCGATACCAGAAACCCATTGGTGAACAAATTTTTCGGATATGATCAATCGTTCAAGAATTATCGCGCAAGTAAAGAAAACAATTGAAAATCGAATTTTCGATTTTTGCTCTGTATGATAATATTAATCACCATAAACCCATTGGTACATACCTAAATTTTCCAAATCCAATCAACCTTTCTAGTCCTTTCGTCAAAATAAATTTAAAAACAATTGAACAACGAATTTCAGATTTTTAGAAATTTAGAAATCCGACAATGAACAATTTTTTTTGGATATGATCAATTGTTCAAGAATTATCATCAAAAAGATGAGAAACAATTGAAAGTCGAATTTTAGATTTTTACTGCATGTGATAATATTCGACAGCAGAAATCTTTTGGTGCAAAAATTATGCAGATACGATCAACTATTTTAGAACTATAAGCAAAATAAATAAAACAATTGTAAATCGAATTTTAGATTTTTATGCTATTTTATTCTATTCGATGCCAGAAACTAATTTTGGCAGCAATTTTCCAAATACAATTAACTATTAAAGAATTATAGTCAAAAAAGTAAAAACAATTGAAAATCGAATTTTAGATTTTTATGCTATTTGATTCTATTCGATACCAGAAATTCATTGGTGCAACAATTTTTCAAATACAATTAACTATTAAAGAGTTATAGTCAAAAAAGTAAAAACAATTGAAAATCGAATTTTAGATTTTTATGCTATTTGATTCTATTCGATTCGAGAAATCTTTTGGTACAACGATTTTCTAAATACGATCAACCATTCTGGAATTATCATCAAAAAGAAAAAAACAATGGAAAATCGAATTTTAGATTTTTATGCTATTTGATTCTATTCGATACCAGAAATTCATTGGTGTAACAATTTTTCAAATACAATTTTCTACTAAAAAATTATAGTCAAAAAAGTAAAAACAATTGAAAATCGAATTTTAGATTTTTATGCTATTTGATTCTATTCGATAACAGCAACTCATTGGTGCAACAATTTTCCAAATACAATTAACTGTTAAAGAATTATAATCAAAAAAGTAAAAACAATTGAAAATCGAATTTTAGATTTTTATGCTATTTGATTCTATTCGATAACAGCAACTCATTGGTGCAACAATTTTCCAAATACAATTAACTGTTAAAGAATTATAGCCAAAAAAGTAAAAACAATTGAAAATCAAACTTTAGATTTTTATGCTATTTGATTCTATTCGATGCCAGAAACTCATTGGTGCAACAATTTTTCAAATACATATAACTATTTGATACTATTCGATTCCAGAAACCTATTGGCACATACCTAGCCATTCTAGAATTATCATCAAAAAAAAAAAAACAGTTGAAAATCGAATTTTAGATGTTTATGCTATTTGATTCTATTCGATACTGGAAACTCATTGGTGCAACAATTTTCGAAATACAATTAACTGTTAAAGAATTATAGCTAAAAAAGTAAAAACAATTGAAAATCGAATTTTAGATTTTTATGCTATTTGGTTCTATTTGATACCAGGAACTCATTGGTGCAACAATTTTCCAAATACAATTAACTATTAAGAATTATAGCCAAAAAAGTAAAAACAATTGAAAATCGAATTTTAGATTTTTCTGCTATTTGATACTATAAGCTTCCAGAAACATATTGGTACAAACATTTTCTAGATACGATCAACCATTCTGGAATTATCATCAAAATTAGGAAAAACAATTGAAAATCGAATTGTAGATTTTTGCTCCATGTGATTATATTCGACATCAGAAATCTATTGGTGCAAAAATATTCCAGATACGATCGACTGTTTTTGAATTTTCATTGAAAAAAGAGGAAACAATTGAAAGTCAAATTTTAGATTTTTGTTATATTTGATGCTGTTTGATATTAGAAACTCATTTGTGCAACAATTTTTCTGATATGATCAACCATTCTAGAATTATCATCAGAAAGAAAAAAAAAAAACAATCGACAATCGACTTTTAGATTTTTGCTCTATATGATACAGTTCGATTCAAGAATTATGGCGCAAGTAAAGAAAACAAATGAAAATCGAAATTTTGTTATTTGCTCTAGGTATATGATAATACTCGACATTAGAAGACCGCTGCTGCAAAAATTTTCCAAATTTAATCAATCGTTCAAACAAAATCATCAAAATAAAGAAAACAATTGAAAATCGAGTTTCCGATACAATTCGATACCAGAAACCCTTTGGTGAACTAATTTTTCGAATATGTTTAATCGTTCATGAATTATCGCGAAAGTAAATAAAACAATTGAATATCCAATTTTTGATTTTTGCTCTATATGATAATATTAAACACCATAAACCCATTGGTGCAAAAATTTTCCAAATCCAATCAACCGTTCTAGACCTTTCGCCAAAATAAATAAAAAGACAATTGAACAACGAATTTCAGATTTTTGCTCTAAATGATACAATTCGATGCCAGAAATCCGACAATGAACAATTTTTTTGGTTATGATCAATTGTTCAAGAATTATCATCAAAAAGATGAGAAACAATTGAAAATCGAA
Source organism: Ontholestes murinus (assembly GCA_963969525.1). Classification (NCBI taxonomy): domain Eukaryota; kingdom Metazoa; phylum Arthropoda; class Insecta; order Coleoptera; family Staphylinidae; genus Ontholestes; species Ontholestes murinus. Next base: position 82,049,679 of record OZ018388.1, read on the forward strand.
TTTTAGATTTTTATGCTATTTGATACTATTCGATACTAGAAACTCATTGGTGCAACAATTTTTCAATTACAATTTACTATTAAAGAATTATAGCCAAAAAAGTAAAAACAATTGAAAATCGAATTTTAGATTTTTGTGCTATTTGATTCTATTCCATGCCAGAAACTCATCGGTGCAAAAAAATTTCAAATACCATTTACTATTAAAGAATTATAGCCAAAAAAGTAAAAACAATTGAAAATCGAATTTTAGATTTTTATGCTATTTGGTTCTATTTGATACCAGAAACTCATTGGTGCAACAATTTTCGAAATACAATGAACTATTAAAGAATTATAGCCAAAAAAGTAAAAACAATTGAAAATCGAATTTTTGATTTTTGTACTATTTGGTTCTATTCGATACCAGAAACTCATTGGTGCAACAATTTTCGAAATACAATTAACTATTAAAGAATTATAGCCAAAAAAGTAAAAACAATTGAAAATCAAATTTTAGATTTTTATGCTATTTGATTCTATTTAATACCAGAAACTCATCGGTGCAACAATTTTCCAAATACAATTTACTATTAAAGAATTATAATCAAAAAAAGTAAAAACAATTGAAAATCGAATTTTAGATTTTTATGCTAATTGGTTCTATTCGATGCCAGAAACTCATTGGTGCAACAATTTTTCAAATACAATTTACTATTAAAGAATTATAGTAAACAAAGTAAAAACAATTGAAAATCGAATTTTAGATTTTTATGCTAATTGGTTCTATTCGATGCCAGAAACTCATTGGTGCAACAATTTTTTAAATAATCTCAACTATTAAAGAATTATAATTAAAAAAGTAAAAACAATTGAAAATCGAATTTTAGATTTTTATGCTATTTGATTCTATTTGATACCAGAAACTCATTGGTGCAAAAAAATTTCAAATACAATTTACTATTAAAGAATTATAGCCAAAAAAGTAAAAACAATTGAAAATCGAATTTTAGATTTTTATACTATTTGATTCTATTCGATGTCAGAAACTCATTTTGGCAACAATTTTCCAAATACAATTAACCGTTAAAGAATTATGATCAAAAAAGTAAAAACAATTGAATATCGAATTTTAGATTTTTATGCTATTTGATCCTATTCGATTCGAGAAACTCATTTTGGCAACAATTTTCCAAATACAATTAACTGTTAAAGAATTATAGTTAAAAAAGCAAAAACAATTGAAAATCGATTTTTTGATTTTTATGTTATTTGGTTCTATTCGATACTGGAAACTCATCGGTGCAACAATTTTTCAAATACAATTAACTGTTAAAGAATTATAATCAAAAAAGTAAAAACAATTGAAAATCGAATTTTAGATTTTTATGCCATTTGATTCTATTCTATACTGGAAACTCATTGGTGCAACAATTTTTGAAATACAATTAACTATTAAAGAATTATAGCCAAAAAACTGAAAACAATTGAAAATCGAATTTTAGATTTTTATGCTACTTGATTCTATTCGATGCCAGAAATTCATTGGTGCAACAATTTTTCAAATACAATTTACTATTAAAGAATTATAGCCAAAAAAGTAAAAACAATTGAAAATCGAATTTTAGAATTTTGTGCTATTTGATTCTATTCGATGCCAGAAACTCATCGGTGCAACAATTTTCCAAATACAATTAACTGTTAAAGAATTATGATCAAAAAAGTAAAAACAATTGAAAATCGAATTTTAGGTTTTTCTGCTATTTGATTTGATTCTATTCGATGCCAGAAACTCATCGGTGCAAAAAAATTTCAAATACCATTTACTATTAAAGAATTATAGCCAAAAAAGTAAAAACAATTGAAAATCGAATTTTAGATTTTTATGCTATTTGATTCTATTCGATGCCAGAAACTCATTGGTGCAAAAAAATTTCAAATACCATTTACTATTAAAGAATTATAGCCAAAAAAGTAAAAACAATTGAAAATCGAATTTTAGATTTTTATGCTATTTGATTCTATTTGATACCAGAAACTCATTGGTGCAACAATTTTCCAAATACAATTTACTATTAAAGAATTATAGCCAAAAAAGTAAAAACAACTGAAAATCGAATTTTAGATTTTTATGCTATTTGATATTATTCGATTCTAGAAACCTATTGGTACAACCATTTTCTAGATACGATTAACCATTCGAGAATTATCAACAAAATTAGGAAAAACAATTGAAAATCAAATTTTTAATTTTTGCTCCATGTGATAATATTCATCATCAGAAATCTATTGGTGCTACAATATTTCAGATACGATCGACTGTTTTTGAATTTTCATTGAAAAAAAATACGAACAAGCATTCTAGAATTATCATCAAAACGAAAAAAACAATTGAAAATCGAATTTTAGATTTTAATTGCATATGATTATATTCGATACCAGAAACTCATTAGTGCAACAATGTTTTAAATGCAATTAACTATTAAAGAATTATGATCAAAAAAGTAAAAACAATTGAAAATTGAATTTTAGATTTTTATGCTATTTTTGAAAATCGAATTTTAGATTTTCACTCCATTTTATACTACCCAATACCAGAAACTCATTTGTGCAACAATTTCCCAGATACGACCAACCATTCTGGAGTTATGTCCAAAATAGAGAAAACAATTGAAAATCGAATTTTAGATTTTTGTGCTAATTGTTACTTTTCAGTGCCAGAAACCCATTGACGCTAATATTTTCTAAATCCAATCAACCATTCTAGAATTATCATCAATTAAGGAAAAACAATTGAAAATCGAATTTTATATTTTCATGCTATTTTATACTACACAATACCAGAAACTCATTTGTGCAACAATTTCTCAGATACGACCAACCATTCGGGAGTTATAGCCAAAATAAAAAAAACAATTGAAAATCGATTTTTAGATTTTCGCGCTATTTTATACTACTCAATGCCAGAAACTTATTTGTGCAAGAATTTTCCAGATACGACCAACCATTCTGGAGTTAACGCCAAAAAAGAGAAAAACAATTGACTATCGAATTTTAGATTTTTGTGCCAATTGATACTTTTCAATGCCAGAAACCCATCGACGCTAATATTTTCTGAATCCAATCAACCATTCTAGAATTATCATCAATTAAGGAAAAACAATTGAAAATCGAATTTTAGATTTTCGCGCCATTTTATACTTCTCAATAGCAGAAACTCATTTCTGCAACAATTTTCCATATACGAGCAAACATTCTAAAATTATCACCAAAATGGTGATGACCGAAATTTAGTTTAAAAAATTCTTTTATATGCATTTTTACTTTCCCTATATGAAATATAGGGGAAGTATTGTGATCGTGAATTTTTTTTGAAAAATTTTTTTTGCGGAAATATCCGTTTTGGGGTCCCCTGAACCCATTACACTAATTTCTGGAAAAAAAAATTTTGTGTCTGTGTGTGTGTCTGTCTGTCTGTCTGTCTGTCTGTCGGTGGGCGCTGTATCTCAAAAACGAATAATCTGATTGAGATAAAACTTTAAACTTAAGGTTTTATCATTAAAAACTGGAACTGAAAAGCTTTTGGTAAACATTCATAGACCGGAAGTTGATGTTTACTCGAGACGTTTTTTTGTTTTTTGGTGATATTTTTCTAAATATAAAAAATTTTAAAAAACGATTCAAACAAAAGTTAAAGAGAATAAAAAACTGAACAAGTTTTATTTAAACGTATTTTTCATAAAATTTTTAACTTTTGAGAAAAAATATAAAAAATGAAATTTTAGACATTTTTTGCCAATTGTTAATTAATTGTTGGAGTTACATGAAACTTATATAACAAATAATTGTAGAGAATTAAAAAATGAATAAATTATTAAGAATAGCCTTTTTGCGTAAATCTCATAGTTTTTGAGAAAAATATAGGGAAAGTACTATGATGGCCACATCAGCATTTTTTTTATTCGTCTCGATTAGAAAACAATGAAAAATATATTAAAGCCTTCTAGATTATGATTTATTTTACTAACGAATTTCAATATTCGCACGCGTGACGAAAAGCCTTGAGGTTACAATTGGTAGCCTTTTTTTCCCTGCATGCACACACGTATCAAACATCGAATATAACGCGACCTCGAGGTAATTGCAATTTGCAGATAGATAAGTAACATCGGAGCGGCGAATTTATTTCTTTGGCGCCCGTTTCAAGCCTCCAGCCTTCGGGCCCGAAGTTAATTTCCCGTTCGGTCCGGCGCAAACCATTTTTCGATTCGGCCATTACAAATCGAAAGGTTAAATTATTTATCCAGGCAATTAATCAATCCAATGAAAACGCGTCCTCCGTCTCTCCTTCTCTTTATAACTTGATCGTTCTGTTTCTTTCCAAGTGTGTGTGCGTGTATGTTATTATCCATCGGGAACCTTTGTGTGTCTATGATAACGGGCGAATTCGATCAACAAAACCGGAGCGATAAACAATGTACAATGCCTCCTGTCGTCGGCCAAGAATGGGGTCAATTATCCGTTCCACGAGATATCGGTTGCACTTTGTAACAAAAAAATTGAATCGAAGATATGTGAAATGCATACAACTATATATTGGGAATGATGAAATTTTATTTATTTTTTTTAATTTCCTTCCGTCTTTGATTGTCCTTGGCTAATCGTACTCCTTCCGGTTTAACAATGAGAAAAACATAACCTCAAATTATAAACGTCAATAACATCAAAATTCATTCAGTTTGTTTTAATTTTAAACTTTCTATATATAGTCAATCATTTGAATAACTAGAATTAGTACACAATAACAACAACAAACAAACGAATCAACACACTATTCTATTTGCTATTAATAAAACCTCATTTTTTCACGATTGACCGATCAATCAATCGATCATAGTGTTTACGCGTCCCATTTTTAGACACCAATCCATCCCTTATATAAATATATATGCAGTCCTCCAACATTATCAAACCGCATTAATTGGAGCTCCGGATTTTTTGTATGCGTGTGTGTAAATCGCATCGGCGATAAGAAACGTTAATTGGTGCTTTTCTGGGCCATAGTTCGCGACACTCGTTGCGAAATTGATTCGACAACGACAACAGTTTCCGCGTGCGTTTCATCGATAAAAAAAAAACCTTCTTCGTGTATTAATTATGCACAAAATCCAAAACCTGTTAAGTTGGCGCGCGTTTTAATGTTGGATAAAAATTCTTTATGGGTTGTCCTTGCGCGCCGCCGCGCCAACAGACTTTCACGCTCGCCGTGGAAAGAACTGTACGATTTTTATTATTACGAAAATAACCGTAACATATTTTATGCACTAATTATGTCGGTGGATTTTTAACCTTCCACAATCAGGGCCGTGGTGAGGCGGTGGCGGCGGTATTCAAATACACGAGAGAGTAAAAGTAGTATAAACACGACGCGTGCGAATGATAACATAAATTATCAATTATTTTTAAATTTATTGTTATTATTAACATACATGCGTGAAAATAATCGAAATAATCGACGATAACTCCTAAAAAATTAATCAGATTTTGTTATTTTCGTCACCAATGTATTCACAAAGTCAAAAACAAAAATTCTATTTTCAATTGTTTTTCTTATTTAGGCAATAATTCTTAAACGGTCCATCGGATTTGATTTTTTTCACACCAACGTGTTCCTACAATCGGATATATGTACGTGAAGCAAAAAAATAAAATTCGATTTTTAATTGTTTTTTCTTATTTCGGCGATAACTCTTCAACGGTTGATCCGATTTGGAAATTTTTTAGACCAATGAGTTCCTATGGTCGAAAATATTGATGTAAAGCAAAAAAAATAAAATTCGATTTTCAATTGTTTTTCTTATTTCGGTGATAACTCTTGAATGGTTGATCGGATTTGGAAATTTTTTACACCAATGAGTTCCTGTAGTCGAAATTATTGAAGTAAAGCAAAAAAAGAAAATTCGATTTTCAATTGTTTTTTTTTATTTCGGCGATAACTTTTGAAAGATTGATCGTATTTGGAAAATTTCTACACCAACGAGTTCCTGTAGTCGAAATTATTGAAGTAAAGCAAAAAAATAAAATTCGATTTTCAATTGTTTTTCTTATTTCGGCGATAACTCTTAAACTGTTGATCGGATTTGGAATTTTTTTACACCAAAGACTTCCTGTAGTCGAAATTATTGATGCAAAGAAAAAAAAACTAAATTCGATTTTCAATTGTTTTTTTGTATTTAAGCGATAACTCTTGAACGGTCAATCGGATGTGATTTTTTTTCACGCCAATGTGTTCCTGCAATTGGATATATATACAGGGTGACTGACGAAAAACCTTTGGCGCTGTATCTCGCTTATTTTTGATACGATTTGAATAAATAAAACATCAAATTAAATGATTTTTAAAAGACTTTAATATGAACTGTACTGATATTTTTTCTTGCATCCAGTTTTTGTCAAGAGACGATCAACTTTTTTTTTTCAAATTGCACTGTATATATATTTTGTACTGATCCGCAAGGAGATTTTTTTCTGAATCTAAATTTGTAAACGATTTTGTCCATTCATCAAACCAAAGTCGAGAAATTGAGGATTAAAAAAAAATTAAAAATCAAATACCCATAGTAAACAATATACAGAGCCTATTCCAAATGTCAAAAGTGACAGTGTCAGGCATTGGTACAATACTGCAATGATTTTTAATAATTTCATAATAAAAATGTTGCAAGATTTCAAAAACTGAAAAACGATTTCTGTAGAAGCACAAAATTCTAGTACAGTGTTTGAAATATTGCAACATTTTAATTATGAAATAATTAAAAATCGTTGCAGTATTGTATCAATGGCTGTCACTGTCACTTTTGACATTTAAAATAGGGTCTGTATATTGTTTACAATGGATACTTGACTTTTTATTTATTTTTCTAATCCTCAATTTCTCGACTTAAGTTTGATGTATGGATAAATTTGTCTACAATTTTATATTCAGAAAAAAATCTCCTAGCGAATCAATAAAAATATATATACAGTGCAATTTAAAAAAAAATGTTGATCGTATTTTGTCAAAAACTGGGTGCGAGAAAAAATAACAGTTCAGATCCTATTAAAGTCTTTTAAAAATGGTTTAATTTGATGTTTTATTTATTAAAATCGGATAAAAAATAAGCGATATACAGCACCAAAGGTTTTTCGTCAGTCACCCTGTATACGTGAAGCAAAAAGATAAAATTCCATTTTCAATTGTTTTTCTTATTTCGGCGATAACTCTTGAACGGTTCAGCGGATTTCGAAAATATTGACACCAATGAGTTCCTATAGTCGAAAATATTGTTGTAAAGCCAAAAAATAAAATTCGATATTCAATTGTTTTTCTTATTTCGGTGATAACTCTTGAGTCTTTGATCGGATTTGTAAAATTTTTACACCAATGAGTTCTTGTAGTCGATATTATTGATGTCAAGCAAAAAAATAAAATTCGATTTTCAATTGTTTTTATTATTTCGGCGATAACTCTTGAACGGTTGATCGGATTTGAATTTTTTTCACGCCAATGAATTCATGTAGTCGATATTATTGTTGTAAAGCCAAAAAATAAAATTCGATTTTCAATTGTTTTTCTTATTTCAGCGATAACTCTTGAACGATTAATCCTATTTGGAAAATTTTTGCACCAATGAGTTCCTACAGTCGAAATTATTTATATAAAACAAAAAAATTAAATTCGATTATCAATTGTTTTTCTTAATTCGGTGATAACTCTTGAAAGGTTGATCGGATTTGGAAAATTTTTATACCAACGAGTTCCTATAGTCGAAATAATCCATGTAAAGCAAAAAAATAAATTTCGATTTTCAATTGTTTTTCTTATTTCGGCGAAAACTCTGGAAATGTTGATTAGATTTGGAAAATTCTTACAGTAATGAATTCCTATAGTATAAATTATTCGTGTAAAGCAAAAAAAGAAAATTCGATTTTCAATTGTTTTCCTTATTTCGGTTATAACTCTTGAACGGTTGGTCGGATTTGCAAAACGTTTACACCAATAAGTTCCTGTAATCGAACTTATTATTCTAAAGCAAAAAATAAATTTCGATTTTCAATTGTTTTTCTTATTTCGACGATAACTCTTGAAATGTTGATCAGATTTGGAAAATGTTTACACTAATGAGTTCCTGTAATCGATATTATTGATATCAAGCAAAAAAAGAAAATTCGATTTTCAATTGTTTTTCTTATTTCGGCGATAACTCCTGAACGAATGATTAGATTTGGAAAAATTTTACACCAATGAGTTCCTGTAATCGATATTATTGATATCAAGCAAAAAAAGAAAATTCGATTTTCAATTGTTTTTCTTATTTCGGTGATAACTCTTCAACGGTTGGTCGGATTTGGAAATTTTTTACACCAATGACTTCCTGTAGTCGACATTATTGACGTAAAGCAAAAAAATAAAATTCGATTTTCAATTGTTTTTTTTATTTCGGTTATAACTCTTGAACGGTTGATTGGATTTGGAAAATTTTTACACCACTGACTTCCTGTAGTCGAAATTATTGAGGTAAAGCAAAAAAATAAAATTCGATTTCCAATTGTTTTTCTTAAATCGGTGATAACTGTCGAAATGTTGATCGGATTTGGAATTTTTTTGCACCAATGAGTAATATAGTAATATATTTATTTGCGTTAATAACATAGTCTTACACACGTCAGGTACAGTAAAAGAGTAAAAAAAGTTCATTCATATAAAATCACTATCGTAAGACTAACACAGCTTATAACTAAGTATACATAATAAATAAACAATAATTACAATAGAGTACAATTACGAACAGAATCAAGTAATACACATCTAAAAGGTTAAAATTGATGAAATATATTTGTACAGAGTAAAAATAAGTTAATGAATAACATATCACATAATACCAAACTAGAGAGTTTCACTAGATAAAAATTCATCAACTGAATAGAAAGCATGTAATAGCAAGTATGATTTGATTTTTTCCTTGAATGCTTTGAGGGGTAGATCTCTGGTCTGTTGAGATAATTTATTGAACAACTTAATCCCATAATATTTCGTTGCATTTTCGGATTTCTTAAGCCGCAGTTGAAATTGGTATAGGTCGTTTTTATTTCTTGTATTGTGACTATGGTGGCTATGAGTTTTAAAATCATTTTGATGCTTTCTAACGTAGCATAAGCATTCTAATATAAATAAGCAGGGGAAAGTTAGGATACGTTGGCTTATGAATTGCTCTCGGCAGTCAGCAGTGTAACCAATGCCACATATTACTCTCAGAACACGTCTTTGCAATTTAAAAACTCTGTGGCGTATAGTAGCGTGTCCCCATGCTAAGATGCCATAACGTAGATGTGACTCTACCAAGGCGAAATATGCTGTTCGTAACATAGAAGCTGTTACACGGGAGACTAGATTGCGAATGCAAAATAAATTTCTGGAGATAACCCCGCAGACCGCATCGGCATGGAAGTTCCACGACAAAGCGGGATCTATGTGTATGCCTAGAAAACAGGTAGAAGTATTCTCATTATTACTTGTACGTCCAAAAATGATTTGTTTTGTTTTGGAGTCATTTAGATGCAATTTGTTAGAGTTGCACCATGCCTTTGTAATTTCCAGTGATTCTGCATTTTTTTGTAAACTTGACTCCAATGATACTTCTGTATTAACAATTGTAGTATCGTCAGCAAATAAAATTATGTGAGCATCATCAAAATATTTGGGTAGGTCATTTATGTAGATTAAGAATAGTGTAGGACCTAATACTGACCCTTGCGGGACACCAAACGATATATCTAAAGACTTAGATGTATTTTGCCCAATACTTACTACCTGCCTTCTGTTTGATAAGTATGATTTAATTAGATTTACACTTGTGTCATTAAAATTGTACATTTGTAACTTTATCAATAACCTCCCATGTGATACGCAGTCGAAGGCTTTAGTTAGGTCTAAAAATGAGCCCACGCAGTGAGTTTTGTTTTCAAAACTGTCATTAATTATTTCTACAAGATCAATTAGGGCATCCATTGTTGAATGGTTAGAACGAAAGCCAAATTGATTTTGTGAAAAGAGCTTATTGGATTCAAAATAGTCAACTATTTGTTTTTTTAGTATAAATTCGACGATTTTTGAAAAATAAGGGAGCATTGATATAGGTCGAAAATTGTTCATATCATTAATGTCACCTTTCTTAAATATAGGAACTACTTTGGCAAATTTAAGAACATCTGGATATTCACCAGATCTAATTATATTATTTATTAGAAATGTTAATGGTTCTACTAGAACATTTATAATGCATTTTATTACATCTGAATTAAATCCATATATATCCCTACAATTACTACATTTCAATGATTTTATTGTGTTCCTGTATTTGGAATTCTTTTCGTGATGCAAAAAAATAAAATTCGATTTTCAATTGTTTTTCTTATTTCGGCGATAACTTCTGAACGGTTGGTCGGATTTGGAAAATTTTTACACCAATAAGTTCCTACAGTAGAAATTATTAATCTAAAGCAAAAAAATAAAATTCTATTTTCAATTGTTTTTCTTATTTCGGTGATAACTCTTGAACGATTGATCGGATTTGGAAATTTTTTACACCAATGAATTCTTGTGATCAAATATATTTTCGTAGATCAAAAAAACTAATGTAAGATTTTATTTATTTCAATGATACCAACGGTTTTATTTTTAACTTATTTGCAAATTTAACGTCGATCAGTAATTATAGTTTCAATGTATATGTAGGGTGGGTGGGTGACCTCTAAACCACCCACCCTAATCAGTAGAACATACCGGGGAATTTAACCAGTTTATTCTAACTAATTATTAATTAAAACCCTTGCGCCTGTTTTACTGATTGTAGGGTGGGATAGAGGCCACCAACCCACCCTACATATACAATAAAACTCAAATTACTGATCGGCGTTAGGTTTTATTAAATTTTTTTATGATAATTCTGTAACCGTTTGCATAAAAAAAATAAATTAAAATTCGATTGTCATTTTTTTATTATACAATAATTCGATCATCGGATTGTAATTTTTTATTTTACTAATGTGTATTGTCGAATATGTTTACATGAAACAAAAAGTCCAAAATCCGATTTTCAACTGTTTTTTTTATATCAATATTTCTCAAACGGTTGAATTAGGTTGTTTTCTATTGAACGGTCGGTCGAATTTGAAAAAATTGTATATCAATGAACTCCCATGATCGAATATATTGACGTAATGCAAAAATCTCGATTTCGATTTTCAATTGTTTTTTTTATTTCGGCAATTATTCTTAAACGGATGGCCGAATTTCGGAAATTTTTGCACCAATGAGTTTCTCGTGTCGAATATATTGTCGTGGTGTAAAAATTTAAGTTTCGATTTTCAATTGTTTTTTGTTTATTTCGACGATATTTCAAAAACTGTTGATTGGATTTTGAAAATGTTTGCACCAATGAGTTCCCTGTGTCGAATATACTAACGTGATGTAAAAATCTCAATTTCGATATTCAATTGTTTTTTTTATTTCGGCGATAATTCTTAGACGGATGGCCGGATTTCGAAAATTTTTGCACAAATGAATTTCTTACGTGGAATTTATTGACGTAGTACAAAAATCTAAAATTCGATTTTCAATTGTTTTCTTCAGTTAGGCGATAATTTTTGAATGATTAGTCAGATTTAGAAAATTTTTACACTAATCAGTTTATCATGATACAAATACAGTGCACGCCGCTTAATGTGATCACAACGGGACTCGGGGTTTTTGATAACAATAACCGATTGATAATAATAGCCGAAAAACAAAACTTTATTTTAAATAAAAATATATAACGTAACAAACTATAATAACGTAACATTTTGAATTGTCTAGAATTATTTGTTATATAACTTTCATGTTGCTTCAATAGTTTATTAGCAATTGGCAAAAAATGTAAAAAATTTCAATTTTTTTTTTCTCGAAAGTTAAGAATTTTATGAAAAATATATTTTAACAAAATTTGTTCAGTTTCTCATTCTCTTTAACTTTTGTTCGAAAAGTTTTGTAATATTTTTCATATTAAAAAAAATATCGGAAAAAAACAAAAAACGCCTCGAGTAAACACCCACTTCCGGTTTATGAATGTTTACCAAAAGCTTTTCAGTTCCAGTTTTTAACGATAAAACCTTAAGTTTAAAGTTTCATCTCAATCGGATCAGTCGTTTTTGAGATACAGCACCCACGGACAGACAGACAGACACACACACAGACACAATTTTTTTTTTCCAGAAATTAGTTTAATGGACTCGGGGGACCTCAAAACGGATATTTCCGCAAAAAAAAATTTCAAAAATAATCACGATCACAATACTTCCCCTATATATACTTCGAATATAGGGAAAGTAAAAATGATAACATAAACCGAAATCATGATTACTAAAATGGTGATGTGGGCATCATAATACTTTCCCTATATTTTTCTCGGAAACTATGAGGTTTACACAAAAAGGCTATTCTTAAAAATTTGCTAAATTTTGAATTCTTTACAATTACTACTTACGTACTTCAGGAACAATCCGTTATCCAGATTGTTTGCAGTTTAGCTATGAATATATTGTGATCTACACAAGCGAATGCTTTCGATAGGTCCCAAAACAAACCGCAAGCTACGTCTTTATTTTTCAACACTGACATTATATTATTCATACATTCAAAAAGTGCAGTATCAACACTTTTATTTGATTAAAAAAATTGGTTGTTGTACAAAGCAAATTATTCAAAAATTTATATATTAATTAAAGGAGAATTATTAACTTCTATTTGATCATTTAATTGAATACCTTTTTTGTTATATTTATTAACTTCTAGTTCTTCCAACAAATTTTACTTTCGGCTTTTACTACAAACGTGTAGAATTTCAAAATTATCATTAAAAGTATGCTGGTATTCGATTAAATAGCGTAGGTTGAAGCAGTTTTCTCGAATTGAAAGCATTTTTTTATGTTCTTGGATATGGCCTGGGAAGCTTCGTCCAGTTTGTCTAACGTATACCTTAGGACAATCCCCACATTTTAACAAATATACGCCCGCGTTATTTGGCGTTACTTATAAATTTACTCAGTGAGTTGGTCGTTCTGAAAGACAGGGTTGAATTAAAAGATTTAAGTTTTTTACTGGTGGCAATTGGGTACACGCATACAATTTTTATATCAATAAATTTATGTTATTATGATTGCTAATAATGATTTATCTCAGTTTATATATTTTTCTTTATAAATATTTGTTTATTTATTTAACAAATGCACTTTAATATTATAATATTTTTAAATTTTCCGACCTCGCCACGAAGTTGACCGAAGATCGCGTGACGTCATTGTTTATCATACGATTTATACGCAGTATTTAGACGTCGTTCATTCACATTTTATTTGTTAAATCCTTGTGTTATTTTAAAATAATGGAAGATACCGAGTTTTTTAAAACATACAGTGATAATTTGCCCAATATTGACGGATATATGTTAATGGAATTTATCAATCATAATGATTGTTATAATGCCGCGAAATTCGTGGATTAAAAGCAGATTTGTAAGTATATATATAATTTAAAAACAAACAATTAAAACTGTCCCTTCTGCGACAATATACCATTGTAGGTGTGACTAATTTAATAAATTTATAATTATTTTAGATCAATGAGGGACTCCTACATCAATACTGCAATTGGTTATGTGCAAATTAAAAGAACAGGAAATACATGTACCATTCTTGGACAAATTTGCCCCGAACATAGAATTAGGGCCTCTAATTATAAAGTTAAGTTAGTGGTTTGTGAAGAAGAGGAAAAATTCTGGAAGTGAAATGTTTGGATTGTTCGGCTTCTGAAGGAAGATGTAAACACGCACTTGCATTTTTAATGTGGGCACAACGTAAAAGTACCCAGCCAGCACCAACTGAAATTGAATGCTACTGGAAAAAACCAAAATTAACAGGTGCTGCAAATGAAACTGTTACGGCAGAAAATTTGTACCTAAATCGTATATAACCGACCAGCAGATGAAACAATTTTTTGAAGAAACGATTAAAAGTGGGAGAGAATTAAAATGCTCGGCACAAATTTTAAATTATTTTGATGATACAGAAACTGGAGATGAACCTAATAATTTAAGTATGCATTTATTATTGCATCGTTTCATAAATACTCATGGGGAACATAGTTGCAATGAATTTTTAAAATTTTGCGAGACTACAATCCTGTAAAAATGCTGCAAATGCAACAATTGAACAAAGTTCAAATAAACTGTGGCTTGAACTTCGTTATGGAAGGATTACAGCTTCAAAAATATATTTCGCAGCATTCTGTAAAGCTAGTGATGGTGTTTTAGTGAAAAGTGTAATTGGTGTTTCCAAAATGTTTCAGACAAAGGCAATGAAGAGATGATTATATTTGGTAGATAATGTTCGAAAACAAGTGGGAAAACAATTAAATATTAAAATAAAAAAGTGCGGATTAATATTAAATAACCAGCATCTAGAATTTGGTGCTTCACCCAATGGTATATCAAATAATGCAGTGTTTGAAATTAAATGTCCATTGTAAATGATTATTTGTTAAAAAACGGTCACATATCTCCTAAATGCAAAGCACAATTACATTTACAAATGTTAATGTTAAATTTCAAAGTTGGTTATTTATGCGTTGCAGATCCGTCATTCGAAACCAACAACAAAATAACGATAATTAAAATTAATTACGATGAATATTATTTCATGGATATATTAGGAAAGGCAAAGATATTTTGGGAAGCAATGATTTTTTCTAGATTATTAGAAACTGTTTCATAATTTTTAATTTTACTTTATTAAATGTATTAAAATTAACAATAAACATATTTATAATTCTATTATTTTTGATTGTAAATTTACTAAACCACATGCAATAATCACCATGTAGTCTAGATATTTTATAAGTTTATTATTTACACAAGCATGAGGTTTTAATATTTTGTATTCCCGTACCCTTCTGATAACCCTTTCTACATAAATACGTAATGATGCAATTCTCTTGGTTTCCAACACCTCTGCTTTAGAACTCTTTACACCTGCTTTTACAGATGGCGGTCTGATTAAAATGCAATTTTTCTGATGTAATATTGCATCGATTTATTTAAAACCACGATCTGCCATCACTAAACAATTTGGTTTTAATGTTTCTAAGTAATCCGATCTTTTAACGGCTGTAACATCAGTTGTACGCCTTTCAAAACCTTTTGAAATAAAGTTAATAAAACCACTTGGTGTAATCGATATTAAGTATTTAAAAGTATTTGCCTTTTTGTATTCTGACCAAGTAGCTGCTTGCTTTATGGGATCATTAGGCTTTTCAATTTCTATTTCAAAACAGTCAATAAAACTTTGAACATTATAATAATTTGCACGAAATACTAATGGCAGAAGTTGTTTAATTTTTGTCTTTCTGGCCAAAAAATATATGCATTCAAACAAAAACTAATTTAGGGGACTGTGTTCCGAAAGGATTTTGCAGCTTGACTGTGAGAAATTCCGAAATCATCAGCTGTTTCATCTAAAGGGAGGTTACTTCTAATTTTTCTTAAAGTTATGTAAATGTCTTGTAGCTGCCGTTTTGTAGTTTTTACTAATAATAAAATTATAAAATAACAAATTGGGTAAAGTAGAACACTTGTTTTGTTCCATAATTTTATTATCAGTTGCCTGAAAATATGGTTCCATCAAGAAAGTAGCGCAACAAGTATTCAGTATATAAAATAACAGTCAGTTGGTATTTCTAAATAAATTCTACACTTTTTTTTAATATAAATACAAACTACGTTCAATACAAATCGAACTAATTCTATTTTTAATCAAATCACGACTAAGGCTCGATGATGAACCACTGCACTGACAATATTCAGAAACACTTGTAATGCTAGAAAAGGATCCACTTTTTAATAAAGGAGACATGCTTGTACTTGTAAATTTCTTTATCGGTTTTATTTTAATAGGTGAGCAAGCTACACTTGTTACCTTCTTTAAATCACTGACATTGTCTGTTTGAATATATCGATTTTTTAAGTTTATTGGTCTAGTTTGAATACCAATTGTAGAACACATTACATCTAAAGGACTTTTATATTTTAACATTACATCTGTTTGACAACTTTTCTCACATACCGCCTCACTAATATCAGATGTTTCTTGGATATCAGTATGCGGTGAAGAAACTTTAATTGACACTTCTTCACTTATTTGATTATCCTGAGTCTTTTCTTGCTCTTGAATTGAATCCTGAAATTCTGCATTTTTTAATAATTGTCCAACCATTTCCGTTCGAGCCCTCTTGCTTGAGCCTTTTCTTTGTGGTAGTGGCAAAGATCGTTTTCTGTCAGCCTGACATTGGAAGATATGTGGAACAATATTTTCCTTCATTTTTATATATCCACCAACCAACTTCCATTTTATGTAGTTATCCATGTTTTCTTCTAACTATACATATTGAATTAATGTTTATTATACACAGTTTCAAAAAGCAGAGCTAAATTTATCATTAAATAAAATTAACTGTAATAGCAAATTAATTAATTTGATTCTAAATTTAGCACCACTCAGTCAGTTCGTAACCGATTTAATACTTACATTAAAATGATCCTCACAAACGAAACCATTTGATTTGTTTGAGATATCTTTATAATTTCGCCTCATTGCTTTTAACCACATTTTTCTTCTTTTAAGCTGTTTATTATTAGCTGCCTTTGATAACGATATAAATATTTTGTTCGGTGTTTGAAAGGTAGTGTTTACACAGCGTGGCACTAAACAATATTTATAGTAAGTCGAAGTGTTGGGACCTATGTCTTCCATTGTATATAAATTAGGATCAATAATAAATGTAGAGTTACAAAATACACTTATTTTATTCTCAACTGTAGCTCCAAAGATTCTTTTAATGCTCATTGAACTGATATGAAAGTTCGTAACAGATCACAACGCGAACAAATGCGCCACGAACCCGCCATCTGCATTCTGGCGACTTCGCGACAACTTTAAATTTTTTAATTTTATTAATTTTTTTTACCCCTTAAGGATAATTTTTTTTCTGTTTTGTTTTATTTAACTTATTATGAAACATATAAAGTTAATTTTAAATTAATTAAAAAAAACACGCCAGTTCCCAATTGATGAAGGACCGTTAAATATTAATGAATTATTTACTATTTTGCTCGGAATTGGATAAACTAGTTTTAAACTTGTTGTTTTTGTTGTCTAAAAGGAATGTCTAAAATTAGCTTTTGAGAAAAGCCGTTGTTGTTTGATTAAATACGAAAACATTTCGTGATTCTACAACAATGGGTCTTACTAATTCAAATTAGTGTTGTTTTGATAGTTGTACAATTTCTAACACGCAAATTACTTTTGCATCATTCAATGTTGAGGTATTAGCCAGAGAAGTAGTTGTTTCAATAAGTGATTTGTTTTGTATTCTTAGTAAGAGTCATTGTTTTAGAATCACGAAATGTTTTCGTATTTTTAAATTATAAGTTATTATTAAATTGAAAATAATTTTGTACTAAACATTCATTAAGGAGATCCAAAATTTCTACTTTAGCAATCGGATTAGTACCTTGGGAGGTCAGTAATTCCTCAACAATGTTTACGACCTCTTGAGACGGAACACTAGGAAAGAGATTACTGACATCGAAGCACACCAGCCGACTATTCTTTCGAACTTTGATGTCTTTAATTTTAGAGATTGATTCCAATGAGTTTTAAATGGCAAATGTTGGCTTGAATGTTTACCTGTAATTTGTTAAATTAGTATTCATCTGCCTGGTGAAGTCACTGTGTGGCGAAACATGTTGCAGTTTTCAACAATAAATGTGAAACCGTTCTAACTGTGTTGTTTTATTTCAATGTGTTATGGAGTTTCGTCATGTATCCGTCTCATCAATTCAATAATGATTCTATTATTTTTGCAAAGGTTGTTAGTAAACTGAAAGGCCGATAATTATTCATATATTAGCGCTGTCTTAAGCATTTCCAGGAAAATGCCTGAACATAATGAATCATTATTTAAACCTTCATTAGTAATAATTCATGATTTATAATTTTCAACATTGCAGAGGCTAGGTACTCAAAACAATTGTAAATAACATATGAATATCAGTGATAATATTATATGTGACTGGATATAGAAAAAATGAAACATTATTAGAAGGGAAAGAAAATTGATGTTTTTGTATATCACTCAATACTGTCTGTAGATTGTTAGAGAAATTATTAAAGCTATTTGTTAGATCAACAGCATTATTATATAATGGTAATTTTTGAGGTTTTAACTTATTTCTTTCACTATTGATTACTTTCTACACTTCGTTTGAAATGTTTCTTGCTGTCTTAAGTTTTTTTATTATAATGTTCTTTTTTTTTCAGACATTAGAAGTGTTTTATATTTTTTCTGATAATCCGCATAAAGTGGTTTATATGTTGCATCAAAAGATGATAAAAATTGAAGCATGGATACTTCGTGCTTAAGTTGATTTATTTCAGGCGTAATGCAATTCTTTGCATTGATATTTTTAATTTTCCTTTTTATTAGAGGAAAATGTGTATTAAAATGAATATTTACCTTATTTAGGAAGTTATTACATAAACTATTTACATCAGCGCTGATATTTATATCATGCCAGCTTTCATCAGTTAATGATTTAATAAAACCAACCATGTTTTCATCATTATAGCATCTTGTTAATTAAAAGTTGTAAAAAAATATATAAAAAATAGTCATATGGCCATCATACTATTCTTAATAATTTACTCAATTTTGAATTCCTTATAATTACTTGTTATAAAATGGTGATGTGGCCATCATAGTACTTTCCCTATATTTTTCTCGAAAACCATTGAGTTTACGCGAAAATGTTATTCTTAATAATTTTTGCACTTTTGATTTCGCTACAATTATTTGTTATATGAATTTTATCTATCTCCAATAGTTTATTAGCAATTGGCAAAAAATGTCAAAATTTTCAATTTTTATTTTTTTTCTCGAAAGTTAAAAATTTTATGAAAAACATGTTTGAATAAAACTTTTTCAGTTTTTCATTCCCTTTAACTTTTGTTGGAACCGTTTTTTTAAAATTTTCATATTTAGAAAAATATCACGAAAAAACAAAAAACGCCGCGAGTAAACAACCACTTCCGGTTTATGAATGTTTACCAAAAGCTTTTCAGATCGAGTTTTTAACAATAAAACCTTAAGTTTAAAGTTTCACGCCATTCGGATCATTCGTTTTTGAGATACAGCACCCACCGACAGACAGACAGACAGACAGACAGACAGACAGACACACACACACACAGACACAATTTTTTTTTTTCCAGAAATTAGTGTTTTGGGTTCAGGGGACCCCAAAACGGATATTTCCGCAAAAAAAATTTTTCAAAAAAAAATCACGAAAACAATACTCCCCCTATATACTACGTGTATAGGGAAAGTAAAAATGGTGATGTGGCCATCATAGTACTTTCCCTATATTTTTCTCGAAAACTATGAGGTTTACGAAAAAAAGTTATTCATAATGATTTGTTCAGTTTTAAATTCTCTATAAATATTTATTATAAAAATTTCATGTATCTCCCACGGTTTATTAGCAATTGGCAAAAAATATCAAAATTTTCAATTTTTATTTTTTTCTCGATACTTAAGTATTTTAAGAAAAACATATTCGGATAAAACTTGTTCAGTTTTTTATTCCCTTTAACTTTTGTTTGAACCGTTTTTTAATATTTTTTATATTTAGAAAAATATGACAAAAAAACAAAAAACGCGTCGAGTAAACACCCACTTACGGTTAATGAATGTTTACCAAAAGCTTCTCAGTTCCAGAATTTAACGAAAAAATCTGAAGTTTAAAGTTACATTTTAATCGGATTGTTCGGTTTTGAGTTACAGTGCCCACAGACACACATATTCACGAAAACATTACCATCAAATGGTGATGTGGCCATCATAGTACTTTCCCTATATTTTTCTCCAAAACTATGAGGTTTACGCAAAAATGTTATTCTTAATAATTTGTGCGCTTTTGCATTCTCTACAATTATTTGTTATATAAATTTTATGTAATTCCAATAGCTTATTAGCAATTGGCAAAAAATGTCAAAATTTTCAATTTTTATTTTTTTTCTCGAAAGTTAAGAATTTAATGTAAAACATGTTCGAATAAAACTAGTTCAGTTTTTCATTCCCTTCAACTTTTGTTTGAACCGTTTTTTAAAATTTTTCACATTTAGAAAAATATCACGAAAAAACAAAAAAACGCCTCAAGTAAACAACCACTTCCGGTTTATGAATGTTTACCAAAAGCTTTTCAGTTCCAGTTTTTAACCATAAAACCTTAAGTTTAAAGTTTCATCTCATTCAGATCATTCGTTTTTGAGATACAGCACCCACCGACAGACACACACACAGACACACACACACACAGACACAAAAAAATTTTTTCTAGAAATCAGTTTTTTGGGTTCAGGGGACCCCAAAACGGATATTTCCGCAAAAAAAATTTTTGAAAAAAAAATCACGAAAACAATACTCCCCCTATATATACTATATAGGGAAAGTAAAAATGGTGATGTGGCCATCATAGTACTTTCCCTATATTTTTCTCGAGAACCATTGAGTTTACGCGAAAATGTTATTCTTAGCAATTTGTTTAGTTTTGAATTCTCTGCAATTATTTGTGAAATAAATTTTATGTAACTATAATAGTTTATGAGTAATTGGCAATAAATGTCAAAATTTTTAATTTTAATTTTCTTTTCTCGAAAGTTAAGAATTTTTTTAAAAACGTGTTCAAATAAAAGTTGTTTAGTTTTTCATTTCCTTTAACTTTTGTTTGAAAAGTTTTGTAATATTTTTTATATTTAGAAAAATATCGGTAAAAAACCAAAAACGCCTCAAGAAAACATCCACTTCTGGTTTATGAATCATTAACAAAAGCTTTTCAGTGCCAGTTTTTAACGAAAAAACCTTAAGGTTAAAGTTTCATCTAAAACTTATCATTCGGTTTTGAGATACAGCACCCAAAGGCATACTCAATCACGAAAACATTACTATTCAAATGGTGATGTGGCCATCATAGTACTTTCCCTATATTTTTCTCGAAAACTATGAAGTTTACGCAAAAAAGTTATTCCTAATAATTTGTTTAGTTTTAAATTCTCTATAATTATTTGTTATACAAATTTTATGTAACTCTTATAGTTTATTAGCAATTGGCGAAGAATATCAAAATTTTCAATTTTTATTTTTTTTCTCGAAAGTTAAGAATTTTATGAAAAATATGTTCAAATAAAACTTGTTGAGTTTATTATTCCCTTTAACTTTTGTTAGAACCGTTTTTTAAAAATTTTCATATTTAGAAAAATATTACCAAAAAACAAAAAAACGCCTCGAGTAAACATCCACTTCCGGTCTATGAATGTTTACCAAAAGCTTTTCAGTTCCAGTTTTTAACGATAAAACCTTAAGTTTAATGTTTCATCTCAATAGGATCTTTCGTTTTTGAGATACAGCGCCCACCGACAGACACACAGACACACAGACACACAGACACACAAAAAAATTTTCTAGAAATTAGTGTAATGGACTTAAGGGGCCCCAAAACGGATATTTCCGCAAAAAAAATTTTTCAAAAAAAAATCACGAAAACAATACTCCCCCTATATACTACGTGTATAGGGAAAGTAAAAATGGTGATGTGGCCATCATAGTACTTTCCCTATATTTTTCTCGAAAACTATGAGGTTTACGCAAAAATGTTGTTCTTAACAATTTGTGCACTTTTGAATTCGCTACAATTATTTATTATATGAATTTTATCTATCTCCAATAGTTTATTAGCAATTGGCAAAAAATGTCAAAATTTTCAATTTTTATTTTCTTTCTCGAAAGTTAAAAATTTTATGAAAAACATGTTCGAATAAAACTTGTTCAGTTATTTATTCCCTTTAACTTTTGTTTGAGCCGTTTTTTAAAAATTTTCATATTTAGAAAAATGTCACGAAAAAACAAAAAAACGCCTCGAGTAAACAACCACTTCCGGTTTATGAATGTTTACCAAAAGCTTTTCAGATCGAGTTTTTAACAATAAAACCTTAAGTTTAAAGTTTCATGTCATTCGGATCATTCGTTTTTGAGATACAGCACCCACCGACAGACAGACAGACAGACAGACAGACAGACAGACAGACAGACACACACACACACAGACACAGAATTTTTTTTTCCAGAAATTAGTTTTTTGGGTTCAGGGGACCCCAAAACGGATATTTCCGCAAAAAAAATTTTTCAAAAAAAAATCACGAAAACAATACTCCCCCTATATACTACGTGTATAGGGAAAGTAAAAATGGTGATGTGGCCATCATAGTACTTTCCCTATATTTTACTCAAAAGCTATGAGGTTTACGCAAAAATGTTGTTCTTAATAATTTGTGCACTTTTGAATTCGCTACAATTATTTATTATATGAATTTTATCTATCTCCAATAGTTTATTAGCAATTGGCAAAAAATGTCAAAATTTTCAATTTTTATTTTTTTTCTCGAAAGTTTAAAATTTTATAAAAAACATGTTCGAATAAAACTTGTTCAGTTTTTCATTCCCTTTAACTTTTGTTTGAACCGTTTTTTAAAAATTTTTATATTTAGAAAAATATCACGAAAGAACAAAAAAACGCCTCGAGTAAACAACCACTTCCGGTTTATGAATGTTTACCAAAAGCTTTTCAGATCGAGTTTTTAACAATAAAACCTTAAGTTTAAAGTTTCATGCCATTCGGATCATTCGTTTTTGAGATACAGCACCCACCGACAGACAGACAGACAGACAGACAGACAGACAGACAGACAGACAGACACACACACACACAGACACAAAAATTTTTTTTCCAGAAATTAGTGTTTTGGGTTCAGGGGACCCCAAAACGGATATTTCCGCAAAAAAAATTTTTGAAAAAAAAATCACGAAAACAATACTCCCCCTATATATACTATATAGGGAAAGTAAAAATTGTGATGTGGCCATCATAGTACTTTCCCTATATTTTTCTCCAAAACTATGAGGTTTACGCAAAAATGTTATTCTTAATAATTTGTGTGCTTTTGAATTATCTACAATTATTTGTTATATAAATTTTATATAACTCCAATAGTTTATTAGCAATTGGCAAAAAATGTCAACATTTTCAATTTTTATTTTTTTTCTCGAAAGTTAAGAATTTAATGTAAAACATGTTCGAATAAAACTTGTTCAGTTTTTTATTCCCTTCAACTTTTGTTTGAACCGTTTTTTAAAATTTTTCATATTTAGAAAAATATCACCAAAAAACAAAAAAACGCCTCCAGTAAACAACCACTTCCGGTTTATGAATGTTTACCAAAAGCTTTTCAGTTCCAGTTTTTAACCATAAAACCTTAAGTTTAAAGTTTCATCTCATTCAGATCATTCGTTTTTGAGATACAGCACCCACCGACAGACACACACACAGACACACACACACACAGACACAAATATTTTTTTTCTAGAAATTAGTTTTTTGGGTTCAGGGGACCCCAAAACGGATATTTCCGCAAAAAAAATTTTTGAAAAAAAAATCACGAAAACAATACTCCCCCTATATATACTATATAGGGAAAGTAATAAACGAAAATTTTTGTATGTAGTACTACACGTTCGGCCCGTTCTTCGCAAAAGTGATAACAATATCCGATTGATAACATTATCCGTGATTCTAATAAGCGGCGTCTACTGTATCAAAAATTTCAATTTCAATTGTTTTTTTTTTTTATTTGAGCGATAATTTTTTAATTATGATTTTTTTTTATATTTCAGATGCATATTCCAATTTTTGGATGGAGGATGCGAAAGTCTTCCCCTTGTTTGAAGACACCTTGCCCCACACACTGAAGCCCGTTGAGAAGGCGCCCGTACAGGTCCAGCAGCAGCAGCAGCAGCAGATGGTGACCTACGATTCGACCCAGAATCTGCTCAAGGAGTTCGAGTGCGTCTTCGACGCCGTCAACAACGGCGCCTTTACGCCACCGCAGAGCCCCCCTTACCAGGCCCAGCCGGTGCTCACCCTCTTGCAACCCGGCACCGTGTACACCGTCACGCCGAACCTGCAACATCATCAGCACACCTACCAACTCGCCGTCGTACCTGAACCTCCTGCACCGACGAAGCACGATGTGTGCAACTTTATGCCGCCGACGCCGCAGCCAGACGTGGCCCACGAGTTGGCCGTCGTGGACGAGCTGGTCCGAACCAGGGTGGAGAATCTCGTCCCGTCCTCGCCGTCCAGCAGCGACTGCTCCTCCTCCTCGGACGACCCGGAATGGACGATGGAAAGCTCCGACGAGTTCAAGATCACGCTGAAGACGTCGCGTAAACGATCCAGGAACAACTCGCCGTTCGTCGAGGAGAAAAAGTCGAGGAAGAAGTTGCAGAACAAGAACGCGGCGACGCGTTACCGCATGAAGAAAAAGGCCGAGGTGGAGGAGATCCTCGGCGAGGAAAAAGTCTTACAGGACAAGAACGTAAAACTGGAGGGCAACATCACCGATCTCCGCAGGGAAATCAAGTACCTTAAAGGTCTAATGCGGGAACTCTTCAAGGCGAAAGGTCTGATCGAATAATAAAAAAAAATCATCGTCAGTGTGGTGTTCTTCTAATATTCTAACCGTTGTTCAATATAGAGCTGTATAGGGAAATTGTTTAAGTCAGTTTTAATTTTTTCTTCTATTACGTTCATGTTGACAGCTTCCAAACACAGAAACCAAATTTATCAGTTTTTTTTGTTTGTAATTTTACCTCAGTCGATTCGTCACATATTTTTCTTACTTTCCACGAAGCTATCAACATTTATTTTATAGCCTGTAGTTTCATAATATAACTTTTTATTTTTCATTAACTTTGTATCATTGTATTACTAATAAAGGAAGATCTTAGGAGCATACCTTCTCCGTTTTGATCAATTAAAACCTATAAAAGACCCTAATTTTATATAAATATATATATATATTTTTTTGTATGTGCAATTAATTTTAAGGATGTGTTTATTATAATTATACTATTGTGTTTAAATTTAATACTTTTATTTAAATGTTAACCTGTGTTTGTTTGATAGATAAAAATATAAATTTGAAAATCGCATTAGAAGAAAAAAATTGTAAAAGCTTGTAATTTTGCATACGTACTCAAAATTGATTTTTCTTAATTATTTATATTATTGAAAATGCCATTTACCTTTCGGTGTATGATTTTTCTTAACTATGCACTAAAATTATAAAACTATTTTTATCAGGTTTTCTCTTGACATATTCAACTGATTTTTTTAAAATTCTAAAATACTCACAATTAAGCACCTGTTATATAATTTATGATACTGCGTAGAAAAGGTGATGAATTAAATTTCAGGCTTTTCATTTATTATTTCCACATTTACACGAGACGATACCCACTGTTTAAAACCATCATCGACCACCTTCTCCATGGTGAACTCCTTGAACGCGCTGCTGTAGCCCGTACGCACGAACCCAATCCGCTCGAACATCCTCAAGCTGATGTCGTTGCCCTCGGAGATTTTCACTATAAACTGGCGCACGTTTAGGGTGGTAATACCGTAGTGGAGCATCGTCAGCAGCGCCTCCATGCCGCAGTGTCGGCCCCTGGCCTCCGGCTCGGCGATCATGATCTCCGCTTCAGCGACGTGCGTCGATGGCTCGAAACCACAGTCGAGGAAGAACAGGTTGGTGTCGCCTATCATCGATTCGACTTCGTTCTTGGTCCGATCGTAGACCTCCTTATCCAGGATGATGAAGGTGCATTCTGAAATTAACCTTTCCTAAGGTTACACTGTACATAATTCAACATTGACGTGCTCACTATTTCCATCCAACATCCACGATCTCTGCATTTCGTACTCTTCGGCGAGGGTCAGCGGTTCGGAGGCTGTTAATTTTTGCAGTTCTACAGATTGCATCCATTGATGATATCTATACAAATAAAACAAATAACTTACTATTGGATGGTTTGATTTTACATGAAACGTCTTGAATCAATATAATAAAATAACAGTGAGTTTACTTAACGTTTACTTACTGAATATTATGAATAAGAAAGTAAAATCATTCAATTAAAATTATTAACATAGTCGAGAGATAACCAGAAATTCCAAAGAGTAATTAGGTTAATGAGAGAGTTAACTGGATTGGAAACATAACTAATATATTTGTATTGCAATGGCTTCCTCGAAATTTAGTATTAATATTTGAATGGTCAGGCACAGAAAGAAGGTGTGAATTAGTTGTAAACCGTTGTTTTAATTCACACCTTCTTCCTGTGCCTGACCATTCAAATATTAATAACTAATGTAAGAACCATATAGCAATTAATATCTATCTCTTTATATCATCATCCTAGGATGACCCGGACAGAATGAAATGAAAGATGGAACGTGTGTCTCATTCCTCCATTATAGAGCGATGAGCCACAGTCAGCGGCTCGACTATAACTAACAATAAACATCATCAACCGCTAACAAATGCAAGAACACGAGAAACCGTAAACTCCGCCTTCAAGACCTATACTCTAGAATTTAAACTGATTTTATATTTATATTTTAAACTCTGCATTCAAGATCTATTCTCCAGAAGTGATTTGATATTTATGTGTTATTTTTTAATAGATCTTGTAAATAAATAAATATATAATTATTAAATTATTAATGAAAACTTATTGAAAATCAAAACATAACCTATAATTATATTTCGCGACATAAACATTAAATACTTACTTTAATACGTGTTCCTTTCTGTATGGAACCAAAATCACCTTGTTCCCAATTATTTTCGTGTGCTTATTTATTAACATTTTGCTATTAAACACAATAATTTCCTTCTTCAATGCACAACAATTTAACTTGACATTAGTGATGAAACAAAAACAATCGTAAATTTATAATGGCCGCTTAGTGACATTTTGGTGTTGCCAACACAAATGAATTTCCCTCTTGTTTATTTTCTTCGCTATACACTAAAACTAAATTAAAATTCCGTTAATAATTTCTGTAAATTTAATGCTAAATAATTATAATTTTGCTTTAACGTCTTTTCGTCACTTAATTAAATCAAAATTTTTAACACTTGGTGATTTTTTCTTCGCAATGTTTGATTTTTACCACCAAACAATTTGACAATTGTGTTGTGCATTTATTTATTAAGCCCGAACTCAATATCTTATTATCTTAAATTTTTATAGAGAGGATTAATCAATTGATAAGTAAAGATGGGGAGGAGATCGATAAACACCACCAAGAGTGGTAAATACATGAATCCGACGGATCAGGCCAGTGAGTAAATTATATTATTATTATTTATAACATAACCTAAAATAATTGAAAATATTTTTTCAAAAATTTTATTTATAAAACCAGTATGGTATTTGTAAAGCGTGTATAATAAAATTAAATCTGTACGAATTATTAGTGCTCCACATTTTGTTCGAATGAAATAAAATACACTCGTCTTTGTTATTGTTTTGTTTATGAAAATGTTTGTTTTGAAAACAAAATGTATACTAAAAAAAAATATTGGTTAGTGTTTTGTGGTTTTCGATTGAAACTTTTCTTGCTTTTTCTGTGCGAAATACGGAAAATTATTGTGCTTAATAGATGAAACATTAGGGAATCCGAAGTGGTTCAGGTAAAATCCCCTTTACTGAGTTAACCAATCCGTACATATATCAAGAGATCAAGAGTCGTCTTATAATATAGACTCGTCTTTCATTTTATCGTTTGTAGAAATATTTTAAGATTTATTATCTTAGTGACACACAATTGAGTTCTCGAAGGTATTGGCAATATCTCTGTGAAGGCTTTTTCATTGATATATCATTAATAATCGTACATTATCCTGTGATTCCTGTGCTCAAAATTTAGTGTATTTTTTTATGTACGTGTATATTAATGTATTTTGTTAACAGGTAATCCAAAGCATCACAATAAACAATATAAACATTGCTTATAAATCTAATTTTTGTTTTCTTTTAGGAAAGGAAGCCAGGAAACAAGAGTTGAAGAAAAACAAGAAACAGAGGCAACTGGTGCGGGCGGCCGTGTTGAAAGGAAAAGATCCGCAGCAGTTGCTCGAAGAGTTGGAAAAAATTGATCAAATGGGTTTGTATTTGTATATATAATTATAATCGTTAAAGGGTGTAGGGTTGGGTTTGTATTTGCTCAGTTTATGAGTGGTGAATTATTCGGTTGGTCGCCTGACTCGAAAACGTCTAGCCTCCTCCCTTTAACAGATGGCGCCCCTAAATTATATCCGTACACTACAGTCGAATGAAGTATTTAAAACATCTTCCTAACGCTGTTTACGGTATGTACAATGTACATAATCTTTGAATTATAAATTCTCAAGAAAGGGGAGGATCTGATATACAGATCTTCCTCAATAAATTTAAAACCAAACAAAATCCTTCTCCCTACAAAACACAGATGTCTTTTAAAATGTCATTTATTACTTTTAAGTTCGTGAACATTGTGTTCTTTCATCTGTTAGCTGCTGATGATATTTATTGCTATGTAAATTGCTTTTCATATTCATTTGTTAAGAAGAAAGGAATAGTATTTTTAAAGCAATAAAGTATTAATCAATTTTTAGTTATCATTTCATACAAATTCTGCTTGAAATTAATAACGAGTGAATTATGGATTTTTCATTGCTAAGATATAAATGTATTATTTGGTTGATGATCATCTTCTCACTTAATTAATCACCCATGGTGAAATATTTTTGAATTATGTTGATTGATTAAAACACAGTTTTATTTAATTTTAATTCGAAAAACACAAAATTATTTTGTAAATCTGTAGATTTACGAAATGTAAATAATTAGAGAAACACAACTCTAATTATTAGTTAATTTTCTACAACATAAAGGACTTTAATACATTTTTATGTTCTCAAAGAGATCTATATTTAATTGGTATTTTAATATATTTTCATTTTAGAATTTAACGTGTGTCAACCGTCTCCGTTAAATGAAAAGGTTTTGAAGGACAAGAGGAAAAAGCTGCGTGAAACTTTGGACAGAGTGCTCAGCATGTATGTAAGTGCTGTAGTAATGTTTAAACAAAAAAATATTTCATAGCTTCTTGCGTTCAGTACAAAGACGACCCGGAGAAGTGGGCGGATCTCAAGAGGAAACAGACTGATTACGAGCACAGGAGGAACCAGCTGGTCAGCTTCTACGAGTCGGTGAAGAGCGCGCAGCAGGTCACCGTCGACGAGATCCCGCTGCCCCAGTTGCCACAGCAGCCCAATCCGGCGCCCTCACTCCAGATTCCCCTGCCCACCGAAATCAAGAAGCCAGAACACACGATATACTCGATAGCCACCGCACTCAAATTACAAGCTCTGGTGAGTGCAATAATAATAATATTCATTTAGCAATGTTGCTATCTAATATTCAATTCATAAGCTTCGATCAGAAATAAATCAATCTTTCAATTCAGTGTAAGTATGGAGGATTGCCATGTAGTTTCCCAACTGTCCCTATCAACAACAGTAACGATATGTTATGGATCTCATCAGTGTAATACAATTAATATAACCTATAATTAGTATCTACGTTAATTTTGAAACGATAAATCAAAATTAAATGATTACACAATATTATGACCTCAAGTATCCAACACATTATGTTGATTTTAATTTAGTACATTGGTTAATTTGTGTGGAGACAAATATTTTACAACTGTTTAACAATTTTCAACTGTCAAACTTCCATTATTTTACGTAATGTCTTTGTTTTTTTTTTTGCTATAACTTTGTGATACATCTGAACTGTTTGTTTTTATAATCATTTTCGTTTGATCAAACATTTTTAGTTTTCATTTATTTTAAATATTTAACTGTTTAACAAATTTGTTTTATTTTTCAATTCAATTGTTTCTTTTAATAAATTTGCGAATGTTTTTTTTTTAAATTTCCACTATTTTTAATTATTTTTAAATACTGTATTCACTGTATCATCCTTTGATAATGGTTTTAATAATAATAACTTTATTGACGGGATTCACCCTATGTACTTTAGGGAAAAAAAATACAAAATAAATCAACAATGAGAGAAATAAATAAATAAAAATAAAACAAACTCATCTAAACTACTAAATTTAAATTTAATTCAAATTTATCTTTAACACTTAGCAGTTGACACTTAAAATTAATTTTCAGTTAACAGTTGACATATAGTAAATAATTCACAATTTGACAGTTGACAGTAAACATACAGCAATGAAATGACAGTTGACAGGTAGCAGTGGACAGTTGACACTTGACAGTTTTTAACTGTTTAAAAGTAAATTTTTAATTGTTTTTTAATAACTGTTTTTTTAGAAAATATAAAAACACCTTTTTTGTAGAAATTTTTCAATAGATTAGACTGTTTTTTTCTAGTTTATTGGGCTAATATTCAATTCATTTTTTGCAAATTTTCCAATATTTTTTCAATACAGTTTACTGTTTTTTATATATAAATTTTTATTTGTTTGTTCCAGTTTTATCTTTGAATAAATATTTATTTTTTTTATAAAATATCTGTTTTTTTTAAATTGTTTTTTTTTTGTAATATCGTATTCTTTTGCATTTGTACAATAATTTTTGTTTTGTTTTAACTTTTCAGCTTTGTTCTTTTTTTCAATTCAATTTTTTCTTTTATTAAAATTAAAATGTTCATTCATTTCAACTGATTTCAATTTTTAAACGCAAATATTCTGTTGATTTCTTTTGCAAATTTTTAACTCTTTTTAATAAATTGCTTGCGATTGTTTTATTTTCAATTTTCACCTTTTTTTATTTATGCTTTTTCATTTGATTTTTTTCTGTTGTATCGACCATTTTAATAAAAATAATTTTAGAAGAAATTTTCTTTAATTGAAGAGAAGAGAGAAAATACAAATTTGAAGAGTTGAAAATTAGAAAAAAAAAACAATTAAAGAGACGAAACAAAAAAATATTAAAAATTTTCTGCAAAATTAAGTAATAAAAAAGTTATTATTAAAAAGAACAATTGAAAATTTACTTTAAAACAGTTGAATTAAAGTTAAATTTCAATTGTTTTTATTTTTTTAAAGTTTTCAACTGTTTTCAATTGTGTTTTATTGTAATTTACTAACTTTTGTTTATTAAAGAATATTTTATTACTTTTGCATAAAATTTTCAGTAGTTTTTTTGTTTGTTTTTTTAAATAAATTTTTCAGCGTTTTGCAAATTTGATTCATTCAATTCAACTATTTCACTGATTTCAATTTTTAAACGCAAATATTCTGTTGATTTTTCTTTGCAAATGTTTAACTCTTTTTAATGTAATTGTTCGCGATTGTTTGTTTTTTTTTAAAATTTCACCTTTTTTTGTTTATACTTTTTCATTTGTTTTGTTTCTGTTGTATCGACCATTTTAATTAAATTTATTCAGAAAAAAAATTTTTTTATAAAACAATTTTTTCCTTGAATTGAAGTTGAATTGAAAAAAATATATATATAAATTTGTAGAGTTGAAAATTAGAAAAAAACGATTTAAGACCAAACAAAACAAAAATATTAAACCTTTTTTGCAAAAGTCAGGAATAAAAAAGTTATTATTAAAAAAAACAATTGAAAATTTACTTTAAAACAATTGAATTAAAGTAAAATTTCAATTGTTTATTAATTTTTTTTATGTTTTCAACTGTTTTAAAGTAAGTTTTCAATGGTTTTTATTTTGTAATTTAGTTACTTTTGTTTATTAAAAATTTTTTTTGACTTTTGCATAAAATTTTCAATGGTTTTTTGTTTTGTTTTTTTTAAATTTTCACCGTTTTTTATTGCAAATTTAATTCTTTCAATTCAATCGTTTCTTTAACTAAAAATGTTCATCTATTTCAACTAATTTCAATTTTTAAACGCAAATATTTTTTCTTTGCAATTTTTTATTTTTTTAATATAATTGTTTACAATTGTTTTTTTTTTTCAAATTTCAATTTTTTATTTATACATTTTCATTTGTTTTGTTTCTGTTGTACCGACCATTTTAATTAAATTTTTTTAGATTTTTTTTTTGTAAAATGAAAATTGTTTTCTTTAGATGAAAAGACTTAAATTGAAAAAAAATACAAATTTTTAAAAAGGGTTGAAAATTCTAAAAAAAACAATTAAAAGGGACAAAACAAAAAATTTCATTAAAAACTTTCTGCAAAACTAAGTAATAAAAAAGTTATTATTAAAAAAACAATTGAAAATTTACTTAAAAACAGTTGAATTAAAGTAAAATTTCAATTGTTTATTATTTTTTTATGTTTTCAACTGTTTTGAAGTAAGTATTCAATTGTTTTTTTTTTGTAGTTTAGTAACTTTTGTTTATTAAAGAATATTTTGTTACTTTTTCATAAAATTTTCAATAGTTTTTCTTTTTTTAATTTTTCACCTTTTTTGCAAATATGATTCTTTCGTTTCAATTGTTTATTTAATTAAAAATGTTCATCTGTATCACTCAATTTCAATTTTTAATTTAAACACAAATATTCAATTGATTTTTCAATGCAAATTTTCAACATTTTTTAATACAAGTGTTTGCGATTGTTTTTTTTTTCAAATTTCACCTTTTATATTTATACATTTTCATTTGTTTTGTTTCTGTTGTACCGACCATTTGAATTAAATTTTTTGTAAAATGAAAATTGTTTTTTCACCTTTTTTGCAAATTTAATTCCTTCAATTCAAATATCCAATTGATGTTTCTTTGCAAATTTTCAACTTTTTTTAATACTATTGTTTGCGATTGTTTTTTTTCCAAATTTCACCTTTTTTAATTTATACATTTTCATTTGTTTTGTTTCTGTTGTACCGACCATTTTAATTAAATCTATTGTAAAATGAAAATTGTTTTTTTCCTTTAGATGAAGAGTTGAATTGAAAAAAAAAATACGAATTTGTAAAAAGAGTTGAAAATTAAAAAAAAAGACAAAACAAAAATATTAAAAGTAATAAAAAAGTTATTATTAAAAAAAAACAGTTGAATTAAAGTAAATTTTCAATTGTATTTTCAGATAATATTTTTTTATTACATACTTTTGCAGAAAGTGTTTATGTTCTTTCTGCTTTGATTTTGTTTTGTTTTTTTTTAATAATCAACCCTTTTTACAAATTTGTATGAAAATTTTCGTCTGTTTCGACTGTTTTAATTTTAATCTTCAAACCTTCCAATGTTTTGGTAAAATTTCAAGTATTTTTTTTGTATTTAACAAGTTTCCAACTTTTGTTAAGGAAAGTTATTTTTCTTGTAAATTTTCTTTAGTTTTCCAGACATTTTTCAATTGTTTTTTGTACATTAGTTGTTATTTAATTGTTTTAAAAAAATACCTTTGCATAAAATTTTCAATTGTTTTTTGTTTTCTTTTAATTGGGTTTTCAATTCATCAATCATTTATTTCCATTTATTTTCCATTCAATTGTTTCTTTCATAAAAAAAAATATTTATTTCAATTGTTTATTGTCTTTAATGTCACTTAAGCCAAACAAACGAAATAGAATACAATTTCTGTGGATTTTTTTTTTGTTTCGAGTTAATATTTAATTTTTAATATTTAAATTTTTTTATTTGAGAAAATTTCTAAATATACTAATGCAAATTTTCAATTGGTTTTAATTTTTAAAAACTGTTTCTTATTAAACAAATTTCTTTACTTTTGCCGGCAGAAAATTATCAATTGTTTATTTTGTACAATTTACAGTTTTTAATTATGACTAAAACTGTTTTTAGTTTTCATTTGTTTTTCTTTCAGTTTTACATTTTCAGCTGTTTAACAAATTTGTTTTGTTTTTGTAATTAAATTGTTTCTGTTTATAAATTTGCAATTGTTTTTTAATGTCCAGTATTATTATTTATAAATTTTCATCTATTTTAATTTCAGTTTGATCAAATATTTATTTAAAGAAAATTTCTGCTTTTTTTTTAAATTTAAGAAACAGTTTTAAACATTCTTTTTTTACTGTAACTTTTAATTGTTTTCAATTTTTATAAATTTTGAACTGTTCCTTACTAAAATAGGTGAATTAATTTAAAAAGTTCAATCGGTTTTTGTACAGTTGTTTTCTTTTTAAACGGAAATATCTATTTGCGGTCTCTAGATACCATTTTAAGAATTTTAATGTTAGAAGCTTAATAATAAAAAAAATCTACAAATCACTTAATGCTTAAACAAAGTAAATAAATAATAATTATTATAGGGACTAACACCATCTAGTAGTAGTAGTAGTAGTAGTAGTGCTAGGCTATCGACCACGTGGTCCTTCCGCCATGTGTTATTTGTATGTGTGTGTAAATGAGTTTGTTACTTTAAAGGATCGCTCCCGTCACTTCAAAGCACCATTAATTGTATCCCAATGGTGAATGGTACCGGTCACCCATCCAACTGCTGACCCGAACTAACGTTGTGCACTCCCGCGTGTTAACACCATCTATTACTTTCCCTATATACGTAGTATATTTAGGGGGAGTATTGTTTTCGTGATTTTTTGTATTGTATTGTATTCAAATAAAGATTATTGTATATAATTATTATTATTATAGGGTCATCCTATAAGGGAACCACCTGGTTGTCCACCTGGACCACCGCCTGACGTAAACAGTGACGGCGAAGTGGAGGATTTCGTTATAGAAGAATTGGAATTGCCGACGCTGCAAAGGGACGAATTGGACCAAGAAGAGAGCGTAAACGCGGACGTGACTGAGAAACCAAAGCCGACGTCGTTGCAACAGAAAATGGTTGCGTTGTCGGGGCAGAATGTGGATGATTTCATGAAGGAAATGGAGCAGGTGGCGCAGAAGAAACAGGAGGAGCGTGACGAGAGGCCGAAGATGGTGCACATAGATCCGCCGGCGCCGCCCGGCACGGATCCGCTGCCGATGAAGCCGCCGCTGAATCCTCCAGGTCCACCACCGGGATTATTCCAGAACGTCGGATTGCGCGTTCCACCGGGTCCACCGCCTGGTAGGCCTTTGTTACCACCGGGTCCCCCACCAGGTCTCCCACCCAGGTTACCACCGATTCGAATAGGTGGTCCGCCCAGGATGTTACGGTTACCGGGTCCGCCTCCTAATCTACCGCCACCGGGCCAGGCGACGCTGGCCCTCGGCACCCCCAACGTACTCTCCGCCGCGCCGCAGTTGATCCACCGGACGGACATGGGCGGCAAGCAGAGCGCCACGATATCGGCGAAACCGCAGATCAGGAATTTATCCGCGGACGTGACGCGATTCGTGCCGTCGGCTTTGCGCGTGAAGCGCGAGGACAAGAAGCCGAAACCGTCGCGGGCCGCCCTCGTCAACGAGCTCAAGCAGAAGGAGATCATGATCACCAACAGCCACCCGTCCGGGCAGCCGAGCAAAGACGACGCCTACATGCAATTCATGAAGGAGATGCAGGGATTGTTATAGTAAAACGCAGGTATTCATTTGTACAAAAAATATATATTAATTTTATTGCTGACTTTTATTACACCTTAAAAATATTCCTTTAAAATAAACATATTATTTACGCCACCAGAGTTCATTGTACACGCTAACTTAATACGCGATCCGTTGAGGTAGGTCAATAATAAGATACTATAATTAATATATTGTTGTGGTAGCGTACTAAATACTTACAAATAGGAAGAAAATTAGAAAATCGATCGTCAATTATTTTCCATTGTTTTCATCATAACTATTAAGAAAATGAACGTAATTCGAAAATTCTTGTTCCAATCGATTACAACTACTAAAAACTTAATAATAAGATACAAATTTGATAATCGATTGTCAATTGTTTTGTATTGTTTTCGCCGTAACTTTCCCAAAAATGGCGATATTTTGAAAATTCTTGAATCGATCGCCATTACTAAATACTTGCAAATAAGAAGAAAATTAGAAAATCGATCGTCAATTGTTTTTCATCATTTTCATCATAACTATTAGGAAAATTAACGTAATTAGAAAATTCTTCTTCCAATCGATTACAATTATCAAAAACTTATGAATAAGATAAAAATTTGATAATCGATTGTCAATTGTTTCGCATTGTTTTCATCATAACTTTCCTACAAATGACCAGATTTTGAAAATTCTTGTGTTAATTGATTGCTATTATTATATACTTACAAGTAAGAAGAAAATTAGAAAATCGATCGTCAATTGTTTTTGGTTATTTTCACCATAACTATTAAGAAAATTAACATAATTCGAAAATTATTGTTCCAAGCGATTACAATTATCAAAAACTTATGAATAAGATGAAAATTTGAAAATCGATTGTCAATTGTTTCACATTATTTTCGCCAAAACTTTCCCAAAAATGACCAGATTTTGAAAATTCTTGTTTCAATCGATTGCCATTACTAAATACATACAAATAAGAATAAAATTAGAAAATCGATCGTCAATTGTTTTTTATTATTTTCATCGTAACTATTAAGAAAATGGACGTAATACAAAAATTCTTGTTCAAATCGATTACAATTATAAAAAACTTATGAATAAAATGAAAATTTGAAAATCAATATTCAATTGTTTTGCATTGTTTTCGCCATAATTTACCCCAAAACGGCGATATTTTGAAAGTTCTTGTTTAAATCGAGTGCCATTACTAAGTACTTACAAATAAAAAGAAAATCGATTTAAAATTGAAGCACAATTAAGAGAATTTTTTTTAAATTGTTATATCAGTTGAGAACTTTGAACTGTTATCTGTAAATTATCTATTGTTAATTCAGAAGTGTCATCTGTTATTTATAAACTGTTAATTGTTATTTGAGAAGTGTTAACTATCATGTCAAATGGCATTTGAGAACTATTAACTCTTAACGAAGAACTGTCAAATGTCACCACTAAGCTGTCAACTGTTATTAAAAACAAACACTGTCTTTAATTTATAATGAATTATATTTTATTTGCTTATGTCAACTGTAATTTACCATTTAAAAAGTATCAACTGTCATCGGCCATCTTTTACGTTCTATTTATTGTATTTTATTTTTTTTAATGTCAATTGACATTTCAGAATTGTTAATTCTAAATGTCATCAGTAAACTGTAATTTTATAAGAGAAATATAATTTTATTTATCTGAAACCTGTCATCTGTCAAATGACATTTGCCGCATGTTAATTGTTATATCAACTGTCACTTGAGAATTTTAAACTGTTATCTGTAAATTATTAAACATTGTTAATTCAGAAATGTCA
The DNA here is from genome assembly GCA_963969525.1 of Ontholestes murinus. Lineage (NCBI taxonomy): Eukaryota > Metazoa > Arthropoda > Insecta > Coleoptera > Staphylinidae > Ontholestes > Ontholestes murinus. The sequence continues at coordinate 82,087,000 of OZ018388.1, forward strand.
TCTGTTATTTATAAACTGTTAATTGTCATTTGAGAAGTGTTAACTATCATGTCAAATGACAACTGACATTTAAGAACTATTAATTCTTAATGAAGAATTGTCAAATACCACCAGTAAGCTGTCAACTGTTATTAAAAACTGTCATCTGTCACGTTTAATTTATGATTTATTATATTTTATTTTTTATGTCAGCTATAATCTACCAACTGTCATTTGTCAACTGTCATTAGAGAACTGTCATCGGTCATCTATAAACTGTCAATTATCGTCTGCCATCTTTTATGTTGTATTTATTGTATTTTACTCTTTTATGTCAATTGGCATTTCAGAATTGTTTCCTCTTATCGAAATTAAATAACTAAATGTCATCAGTAAACTGTCATTTGCCACCTGAGATTAGTTATGTGTTATTTTCTTAAACCAACTGACATTTGAGAACAGTTATCTCCTATTGAACAATTGTCATCAACTGTCATCTGAGATTTTTGATAATTGTCATAGAAGAATTGTCAACTGTTAACTGTCAATTCAGAAATGTAAAATGTAGTTTACCATATGTAACTGCTAATTGTCTACCAACTGTCATTTACTATTTTAGAAGTGTCAACTGTCATTAGAGAACTGTCATCGCCCATCAACTATTATCTGCCTCATTTACGTTTGTATTTATTATATTTTATTTTTTTATGTCAATTGACATTTCAGAACTATCGTCGAAATTAAATAACTGCCACCTGAGATTAGTTTTGTGTTATTTTCTTATATATACCAACTGAGTTTGAAATTATTTTCTTATACCAATTGATATTTGAGAATAGTTATCTTTTATTGAATAAATGTCAACTGTCATCTGAGATTAATTGCCCTAGAAGATTTGTCAAATGTCCTCCGTAAACTGATAACAGCCAGTTGAGAAGTGTAAAATTTAATTTACCATGTGTAAACTGTTACCTGCCAATGGAGGACTATTAACTGTTAACTAACAACTGTCAATTGTTAAATGTCATTTGACACATGTTATTTGTTATCTATTATGTTTAATGTTCTTATGTTTACCGTCATTTAAAAGCAGTTGAACCTTAGCGGAAAATAGTTAACTCTTATTGGACAGCTATTGTCAAATGACATTTGGTCAACTGTCATTGATAACTGGATCACCGTCATTGGAAAATTGTCAACTTTTATTTGTGAACTGTTAACTGTCATTTGAGAGGTGTCAACTGTAATACATGCCATTTGTAAATTGTTAACTGTCATTGGAGGTTTGATAATCGTTATCCGATAACTGTCAATTGTCAAATTTCTTTTGTCACCTATTATTTATTTTCTATAATGTTAATTTTATGTCAAGTGTCATTTAAAAAAGTGCAATTTTAATTGACGATTCTTAACTCTTATTAGGCAACTGTCAATCGTCCGTTAAGAACTGTTAATTGCCATCGGAGAATTGTCAATTGTCATCTGATAACTATCAACTGTCATTTGAGAAGTGTCAATCGTAATTTGACATATGTAAACTGTCATTGGACTAACAGTTATCCAATAGCTGTCGATATTCATAAGTCATTTGTTACCTGTTACTGTTAGTTGCCAATGGGGGACTATTATCTGTTATCTGATAAATGTCAATTGTCAAATATCATTTGACACTTTTTATTTGTTATCTATTATATTTCTTTCTTCTTATGTTTATTGCTATTTAAAAACAGTCAACTCTTATTAGACAATTATTGTCAAATGTCATTCGGTCAACTGTCATTGATAACTGTTTACTGTCATTGGAGAATTGTCAACTGTCAACTATGAGAACTGTTAATCGTTATCCGATAACTCTCAACTCCCAAATGTCAGTTGCCATTTTTTAATTTGTTTTCTATAATGTTAATTTTATGTTGTCATTTAAAAACAGTGAAATTTTAATTTTTTAACAATGCTTAACTTTTATTAGGCAACTGTCAACCCTCCTTTAAGAACTGTTAATTGCCACCTGTTAACTATCAACTCATTTGAGAAGTGTCAGCCGTAATTTGCCACCTGAAGACTGTCAACTGTCATTTGACTGTTAAAAGTTATTCGATAACGATCACTTGACAAAAGTAATTTGTTACCTATAACTATTAAAAGCCAATGGAGAACTATTAACTGTTATGTTATAAATGTCAATTGTCAAATGTCATTTGACACATGTTATTTCTTATCTATTATGTTTAATTTTCTTATGTTTACTGTCATTTAAAAGCAATTCAACCTTAACTTTTATTTAACAGCTATTGTCAAATGACATTTGGTCATTGATAACTGTTCACTGTCATTGGAAAATTGTCAACTGCCATTTGTGAACTGTCATTTGAGAGGTGTCAACTGTAATATAGGCCATTTGTAAGTTGTCAACTGTCATTGGAGGAGTGTTGATCGTTATCTGATAACTGTCAATTTTCAAATTTCATTTGCCACATATTATTTGTTTTCTATAATGATTATGTAATGTTAACTGTCATATAAAAACAGAGCAATTTTAATCGATCAACGCTTAACTCTTATTAGGCAACGGTCAACTGTCCTTTAGGAACTGTTAATTGCCATCTATAAACTATCAAAAGCCATTTGAGAAATATCAAACGTAATTTGCCACCTGTAAAGTGTCAACTGTCACTTGAAAAAAGTCATTTGTTACCTATAACTATTAAATGCCAATGGAAAACTATTAATGTCAAATGTCATTTGACACATGTTATTTGTTATCTATTATGTTTAATTTTCTTATGTTCACTGTCTTTTAAAAGCAGTTTAACCTTAACGGACAATAGTAAACTCTTATTGGACAGCTATTGTCAAATGACATTTGGTCAACTGTCATTGATAACTGTTAACTTAATTGAAAATTTTTAACTGCCATTTAAGAGGTGTCAACTGTAATATATGCCATCTGTAAATTGCCAACTGTCATTAGAGGAGTGTTCAACAATGTTTAACTCTTATTAGGCAACTGTCAACTTTTTAGAACTGTTCTTTGCTATTATGAGAATTGTCAACTGTCATCTGTAAACTATCAACTGCCATTTGAAAAATATCAACCGTAATTTCCCACCCGTAAACTGTCAACTGTCAATTGACGAAAGTCATTTGTTACCTATAACTCTTTTTAGGCAACTGTCAGTTGTCCTTTAGGTACTGTTAATTGCCATCGGGGAATTGTTAACTGTCATCTGTTAACTATCAAGAAATATCAACCGTAATTTGACATCTGTAAACTGTCATTAGACTATTAACAGTTATTCGATAACTGTCGTTTGTCATAAGTCATTTGTTACCTATTACTGTTAATTGTCAATGGAGGACTATTAACTGCTATCTGATAAATGTCAATTGTCAAATGTCATTTGACACTTGTTATTTGCTATCTATTATGTTTCTTTTTCTTATGTTTACTGTCATTTAAAAACAGTTCAACCTTAACGGACAATAGTTAACTCTTGTCAACTGAGATTTGGTCAACTGTCAATGATAACTGTTCACTGCCATCAGAGAATTCTCAACTGTCATTTGTGAACAATCAACTGTCATTGGAGAACTGATAACCGTTATCCGATAACTGTTAATTGTCAAATGTCATTTAAAAACAGAGAGCAGAAGAGAAATTTCATGTCATCTGCCACATGAAACTACCATTTACCATTTGTAAACTGTCAAATGTCATCTGCCACCCGGATGTTTTAAATATATTTAAAAGAAGTGTTGTGACTTAAATGTTTAAAAGTATATATGTAGGGTGGGTGGGTATTTGTATAAAATTTATTCAACTGTGACCTTTCAAGTAAATCAACTCGACCAATTAAAAAGTAATACAATCATCTAGAAGGCTATGTATTATTTCTTAAAAAAAACAAAATCAAACGTGCTATTTTTTTTCTACAAGAGTAATTATTTGCTTCAATAAATTAAAACGCAAAAGAAATTTATCAAAAACTAAAATTGTTAAATATTAAAATGACTAAAAACAATTGATTTTATTTCAATAATTTATTATATTTATTATTTATAATATTAAATAAAAATTGTATAAGTCGTTAAAGCCTTTGATCGATTTTAAAGCCTGCTGGCGGGGGGAGATATGTAAGCGCACAATTTTCGACGTCACCGTCGGTTTTAAACGTTATCGTAATCAGGTTCCAAACCGCCGGTCTTGAAGAGGACGACCTTGTGGAACTTTTCCGGTCCGTGGTAGATGGAGTCGACGCACGGTTCGTTCCTGAGGGCCTTCTTCCAGGCCCTCAGGCACGGAAAAGAGTCGTCCTTGAACGGGAGGCGATCCTTCAGGACTATGGCCACGGTGCCGGCACGTTCCGCCCACGGCCATAACATTAAATCAACCTAAAAATAAAAACACATTGTTTTAAACGTGGAAAAACAAATACTGTAAATTTAAAATTTTGAAAATCGGAATCAAATTCGTCTTTTAAAATTTGTTCAAAACATTGTATTAATAAATTAAGTACATGAAAATGAAAATCAATAGTAATTAAGAAAATTATATTTACCATTCCAGGTTTATCTCCACCGAAATAAACAGTACCCCTTTCCTTGAGTTCATTCTCAAAAACTTCTAAATGCGGCGTGAAATCGTCCAACCATTCCGCCGGCGTTTTACTCGCTTTTTCCAAAATAATATCGGTGAATATCGAGGTGAGCGATCCAATTTTTTTAATCAGCTCCTTCTCCTTCTCTTTGGCAGCACCATCCGTAGGATATAGCGGTGGTTCCGGGTATTGTTCATCTAAATAATCGGCGATGTCAACACTTTCAACCACTATTTTCGAGCCTGTATCTAACGCAGGTACTTTTCCTAAAAACATACGAAAAGAATTTTAGATCTGCATAAAATAAACAAACTATCAGTACCTTCCGGATGAACACTAAACAACCAACTGGGTTTTTTCATCACGTTCACGTTTACAATATCGTGCGGTATGTTTTTGATGTTCAACACCAATCGGGCCCTGTGTGAAACCGGGCAGTATTCCATCGAGTATAATCTTAATTTACCATCCACTAATTTCGGTTGTTCGGAACCTACAATAAAAAAAAAAAAAAACGTTGTTTTAATTGTTTTAAACGTACACAAGGGATTTATTTTTAATCTAGGTCAATATCAAGGTGATTAATTATTTAAAAACCTACCTTCGGTAAGATGTAAAGTGCTCATGTTGATAATCAGCTGACAACCACGTTGACCAGTCGACTTGATGTTTCGTAGTGCCGTGGAAGGAACACAAAACCGCATATCCTTGACAGAATCGATTAAATGCGGCGAACGCGATTGGACGTTGGCCGTCGTTGCATGTTGTGAAAGGTGCCAAGTCGCATTCAGTACGGCGAACACTTTAATAATGGAGATATTTTAATTAAAACCGTCCATTGAAGGTTGTAATTGTGCCACGGGAACAGTTACGCTCTAGTGTTTGGTATTTCCAGTAAATAAAATTTTTACTTCACCGACACTATTCGAGTAGTGCTGGTTCGAATAAGGGCACTTCTCGTAATTGTAGAGGTCGTGGTGTATTATCATCACACATCAGATATTTTTTTTATCTTGCTTGAACAGCACTTTTGAATTTTCTATAATAAAATTTTAAAAAATAATACAATGCGAAAGTGCCACGAAAGGCCACAAGAAACTTACCATTAAATATTTTTTATTTTATATTTATAAATGAACAGGATAAACAAACAAATTGTACACATATGCGTATGTAAACATATTTATATATTTACTTTTCTAACTTTCATAGTAGAAAAATCGTGTATAATCCTCTCAAAATGTATTTTATTTGTAATTTCTTGTTCTATGGACAATATTGCAAGATGTTGCAGTCTCAAATCACTCATTGTGGAACGAAGATTGACAAAAGACATTTGACAATTGACAATTATCGGATAACGATTATCAGTCCTCCAATGACAGTAAACCATTTACAAATGGCATATATTACAGTTGACACTTCTCAAATGACAGTTTATAGATGACAGTTGACAATTCCCTAATGACAGTTATCAATGACAGTTGACTAGATGACATTTGACAATAGTTGTTCAATAAGAATTAACAGTTTTCCGTTAAGATTGTAATTTTTAAATGACAGTAAACATAAGAAAATGAAACATAATAGATAACAAATAACAAGTGTCAATTGACATTTGACAATAGACATTTATCAGACAACAGTTAATAGTCCTCCATTAACAGTTAACAGTAATAGGTTACAAATAACTTATGACAAACGACAGTTATCGAATAACTGTTAATAGTCTAATGACAGTTTACAGATGTCAAATTACGGTTGATATTTCCTAATAGTTAACAGATGACAGTTAACAATTCTCCTAGGGCAATTAACAGTACTTAAAGGACAATTGACAGTTGCCTAAAAAGAGTTATAGGTAACAAATGACTCGTCAATTGACAGTTATCGGATAACTGTTAACAGTCAAATGACAGTTTACGGATGAGAAATTACGGTTGATATTTTTTAAATGGCAGTTGATAGTTTACAGATGACAGTTGACAATTCTCATAATGGCAATTAACAGTTCTAAAAAGTTGACAGTTGCCTAATAAGAGTTAAACGTTGTTGAACACTCCTCCAATGACAGATGGCATATATTACAGTTCACACCTCTTAAATGGCACTTAATAACTTTCAATTAACAGTGAACAGTTATCAATGACTGTTGACCAAATGTCATTTGACAATAGCTGTCCAATAAGAGTTAACTATTGTCCGTTAAGGTTAAACTGCTTTTAAAAAACAGTAAACACAAGAAAATTAAACAATAGATAACAAATAACATGTGTCAAATGACATTTGACATTAATAGTTCTCCATTGGCATTTAATAGATTTTTTTGAAGTGACAGTTGACAGTTTACAGGTGGCAAATTACCGTTAATATTTCTCAAATGGCTTTTTATAGTTTATAGATGGTAATTAACAGTTCCTAAAGGACAGTTGACAGTTCCCTAATAAGAGTTAAGCGTTATCGATTAAAATTGCTCTGTTTTTATATGACAGTTAACATTACATAAACATTATAGAAAACAAATAATATGTGGCAAATGAAATTTGAAAATTGACAGTTATCAGATAACATTCAACACTCCTCCAATGACAGTTGACAATTTACAAATGGCCTATATTACAGTTGACACCTCTCAAATGACAGTTCACAAATGGCAGTTGACAATTTCCCAATGACAGTGAACAGTTATCAATGACCAAATGTCATTTGACAATAGCTGTCCAATAAGAGTTAAGATTGAATTGCTTTTAAATGACAGTAAACATGATAGTCAAAAAATGACATGTGTCAAATGACATTTGACAATTGACATTTATAACATAACAGTTAATAGTTTTTCATTGGCGATTAATAGTTATAGATAACAAATGACTTTTGTCAAGTGACAGTTATCGGACAACTGTTAACAGTCAAATGACAGTTGACAGTCTTCAGATGGCAAATTACGGTTGACACTTCTCAAATGAGTTGATAGTTAACATGTGGCAATTAACAGTTCTTAAAGGAGGGTTGACACTTGCCTAATAAAAGTTAAGCATTGTTAAAAAATTAAAATTTCACTGTTTTTAAATGACAACATAAAATTAACATTATAGAAAACAAATTAAAAATGGCAACTGACATTTGGGAGTTGAGAGTTATCGGATAACGATTAACAGTTCTCATAGTTGATAGTTGACAATTCTCCAATGACAGTAAACAGTTATCAATGACAGTTGACCGAATGACATTTGATAATAATTGTCTAATAAGAGTTGACTGTTTTTAAATAGCAATAAACATAAGAAGAAAGAAATATAATAGATAACAAATAACAAGTGTCAAATGACATTTGACAATTGACATTTATCAGATAACAGATAATAATCCCCCATTGGCAGCTAACAGTAATAGGTAACAAATGACTTATGATAATCGACAGTTATTGGATAACTGTTAGTCCAATGACAATTGACAGTTTACAGATGTCAAATTACGATTGACACTTCTCAAATGACAGTTGATAGTTATCAGATGACAATTGACAATTCTCCGATGGCAATTAACAGTTCTTAAAGGACGATTGACAGTTGCCTAATAAGAATTAAGAATCGTCAATTGAAATTGCACTTTTTTAAATGACACTTGACCTAAAATTAACATTATAGAAAACAAATAATAGGTGACAAAAGACATTTGACAATTGACATTTATCGGATAACGATTATCAGTCCTCCAATGACAGTAAACCATTTACAAATGGCATATATTACAGTTGACACTTCTCAAATGACAGTTTACAGATGACAGTTGACAATTCCCTAATGACAGTTATCAATGACAGTTGACCAGATGACATTTGACAATAGTTGTCCAATAAGAGTTAACAGTTGTCCGTTAAGATTGTAATTTTTAAATGACAGTACGCATAAGAAAATGAAACATAATAGATAACAAATAACAAGTGTCAAATGACATTTGACAATTGACAGTTTTTAGATAACAGTTAATAGTCCTCCATTGGCAGTTAATAGTTTACATATGGTAAATTACATTTTACATTCCTCAACTGACAGTTATCAGTTTACAGATGACAGTTGACAAATTTTCTATGGCAATTAATCTCAGATGACAGTTGACAATTGTTTAATAAAAGATAACTGTTCTCAAACTCAGTTGGTATAAGAAAATAACACAAAACTAATCACAGGTGCCAGATTGCAGTGTACTGATGACATTTAGTTACTTAATTTCGATGAGAATTAAAAATTCTGCAATGTCAATTGACATAAAAAAATAAAATACAATAAATACAAACATAAAAGATAGCAGATAATAGTTGACAGTTTATAGAAGGCCGATGACAGTTCTCTAATGACAGTTGACACTTTTTAAATGGTAAATGACAGTTGGTAGACAATTAACAGTTACATATGGTAAATTACATTTTACATTTCTGAAATGACAGTTAATAGCTGACAATTAACAAAAATCTCATATGACAGTTGATGACACTTGTTCAATAGGAAATAACTGTTCTCAAATGTCAGTTGGCATAAGAAATTAACACACAACTAATCACAGGTAGCAGATGACAGTTAGTTATTTAATTAAAGTTAGATTAGAGTTAAAATTCTGAAATGTAAATTGACATAAAAAAGTAAAATACAATAAATACAACATAAAAGATGGCAGACGATAATTGACAGTTTTTAAATGACCGATGACAGTTGACAAATGACAGTTGGTAGATTATAGTTGACATAAAAAATCAAATATAACAAATCATAAATTAAACGTGACAGAGGACAGTTTTTAATAACAGTTGACAGGTTACTGTTGATATTTGACAGTTCTTCGTTAAGAGTTAATAGTACTCAAACGTCAGTTGTCATTTGACATGATAGTTAACACTTTTCAAATGACAGTTAATAGTTTATAAATGACAGATGATATTTCGGAATTAACAATAGATAATTTACAGATAACAGTTTAAAGTTCTCAAGTGACATTTGATGTAACAATTAACATGCGGCGGATGCCATTTGACAGATGACAGTTTCCAGATAAAAAAATATATATTTCTCTTATAAAACTACAGTTTACTGATGACATTTAGAATTTACAATTTTGAAATTGCAATTGACATTTAAAAAAATACAATACAATACAATATATACAACATAAAAGATGGCAGATTATACTTGACAGTTTATAGTTGGCCGATGACAGTTCTCTAATGACAGTTGACACTTCTTAAATGGTAAGTGACAGTATGTAGACTATAGTTGACATAAAAAATAAAATATAATAAATCATAAATTAAACGTGACAGATTACATTTTAATAGCAGTTGACAGCTTATTGGTGACATTTGACAGTTCTTCGTTAAGAGTTAATAGTACTCAAACGTCAGTTGTCATTTGACATGATAGTTAACACTTTTCAAATGACAGTTAAAAGTTTATAAATAACAGTTGACATTTCTGAATTAACAATAGATAATTTACAGATAACAGTTTAAAGTTCTCAAGTGACAGTTGGTGTAACAATTAACATGCGCCAGATGTCATTTGACAGATGACAGTTTCCAGATAAAAAAAAATATATATATTTCTCTTATAAAACTACAGTTTACTGATGACATTTAGAATTTACAATTCTGAAATTTCAATTGACATTTAAAAAAATACAATACAATATATACAACATAAAAGATGGCAGATTATACTTGACAGTTTATAGTTGGCCGATGACAATTCTCTAATGACAGTTGACACTTCTTAAAAGGTAAATGACAGTTGGTAGTTTATAGTTGACTTAAAAAATCAAATATAATAAATCATAAATTAAACGTGACAGATTACATTTTAATAGCAGTTGACAGCTTACTGGTAACATTTGACAGTTCTTCGTTAAGAGTTAATAGTACTCAAACGTCAGTTGTCATTTGACATGATAGTTAACACTTTTCAAATGACAGTTAATAGTTTATAAATGACAGTTGACATTTCTGAATGAACAATAGATAATTTACAGATAACAGTTTAAAGTTCTCAAGTGACAGTTGGTGTAACAATTAACATGCGCCAGATGTCATTTGACAGATGACAGTTTCCAGATTTAAAAAAAATATATTTCTCTTATAAAACTACAGTTTACTGATGACATTTAGAATTTACAATTTTGAAATTTCAATTGACATTAAAAAAAAAATACAATACAATATATACAACATAAAAGATGGCAGATTATACTTGACAGTTTATAGTTGGCCGATGACAGTTCTGTAATGACAGTTGACACTTCTTAAATGGTAAATGACAGTTCGTAGATTACAGTTGACTTAAAAAAATCAATTATAAAAAATCATAAATTAAACGTGACAGATTACATTTTAATAGCAGTTGACAGCTTATTGGTGTCATTTGACAGTTCTTTGTTAAGAGTTAATAGTACTCAAATGTCAGTTGACATTGGACATGATAGTTAACACTTCTCAAATGACAGTTAATAGTTTATAAATAACAGTTGACATTTCTGAATTAACAATAGATAATTTACAGATAACAATTTAAAGTTCTCAAGTGACAGTTGATGTAACAATTAATATGCGGCAGATGTCATTTGACAGATGACAGTTTCCAGATTAAAAAAAATATATATTTCTTTTATAAAACTACAGTTTACTGATGACATTTAGAATTTACAATTTTGAAATTTCAATTGACATTTAAAAAAAAAATACAATACAATATATACAACATAAAAGATGGCAGATTATAGTTGACAGTTTATAGTTGGCCGATGACAGTTCTCTAATGACAGTTGACACTTCTTAAATGATAAATGACAGTTGGTAGATTATAGTTGACTTAAAAAAATCAAATATAATAAATCATAAATTAAACGTGACAGATTACGTTTTAATAATAGTTGACAGCTTACTGGTGACATTTGACAGTTCTTCGTTAAGAGTTAATAGTACTCAAATGTCAGTTGACATTTGACATGATAGTTAACACTTTTCAAATGACAATTAATAGTTTATAAATAACAGTTGACATTTCTGAATTAACAATAGATAATTTACAGATAACAGTTTAAAGTTCTCAAGTGACATTTGATGTAACAATTAACATGCGGCAGATGTCATTTGACAGATGACAGTTTCCAGATAAAAAAAATATATATATTTCTCTTATAAAACTACAGTTTACTGATGACATTTAGAATTTACAATTCTGAAATTTCAATTGACATTAAAAAAAAATACAATACAATATATACAACATAAGAGATGGCAGATTATACTTGACAGTTTATAGTTGGCCGATGACAGTTCTCTAATGACAGTTGACACTTCTTAAATGGTAAATGACAGTTGGTAGATTATAGTTGACTTAAAAAAATCAAATATAATAAATCATAAATTAAACGTGACAGATTACGTTTTAATAATAGTTGACAGCTTACTGGTGACATTTGACAGTTCTTCGTTAAGAGTTAATAGTACTCAAATGTCAGTTGACATTTGACATGATAGTTAACACTTTTCAAATGACAATTAATAGTTTATAAATAACAGTTGACATTTCTGAATTAACAATAGATAATTTACAGATAACAGTTTAAAGTTCTCAAGTGACATTTGATGTAACAATTAACATGCGGCAGATGTCATTTGACAGATGACAGTTTCCAGATAAAAAAAATATATATATTTCTCTTATAAAACTACAGTTTACTGATGACATTTAGAATTTACAATTCTGAAATTTCAATTGACATTAAAAAAAAATACAATACAATATATACAACATAAGAGATGGCAGATTATACTTGACAGTTTATAGTTGGCCGATGACAGTTCTCTAATGACAGTTGACACTTCTTAAATGGTAAATGACAGTTGGTAGATTATAGTTGACTTAAAAAAATCAAATATAATAAATCATAAATTAAACGTGATAGATTACATTTTAATAATAGTTGACAGCTTACTGGTGACATTTGACAGTTCTTCGTTAAGAGTTAATAGTACTCAAACGTCAGTTGACATTTGACATTATAGTTAACACTTCTCAAATGACAATTAATAGTTTATAAATGGCAGATGACAATTCTGAATTAACAATAGATAATTTACAGATAACAGTTTAAAGTTCTCAAGTGACAGTTGATGTAACAATTAACATGCGGCAGATGTCATTTGACAGATGACAGTTTCCAGATAAAAAAAAATATTTCTCTTATAAAACTACAGTTTACTGATGACATTTAGAATTTACAATCCTGAAATTTCAATTGACATTAAAAAAAAATGCAATACAATATATACAACATAAAAGATGGCAGATTATACTTGACAGTTTATAGTTGGCCGATGACAGTTCTCTAATGACAGTTGACACTTCTTAAATGGTAAGTGACAGTTGGTAGATTATATAATTACACAGGAAAAAATGGTAACACTTTCTTTCACAAAATATTTTTTATTCGCTATATGTATACATTTCGAGTGCAAAGCACTCATTATCAGATTATAGATTATAGTTGACATAAAAAATCAAATATAATAAATCATAAATTAAACGTGACAGATTACATTTTTAATAGTAGTTGACAGCTTACTGGTGACATTTGACAGTTCTTCGTTAAGAGTTAATAGTACTCAAATGTCAGTTGACATTTGACATTATAGTTAATACTTCTCAAATGACAATTAACAGTTTATAAATAACAGTTGACATTTCTGAAATAACAATAGATAATTTACAGATAACAGTTTAAAGTTCTCAAGTAACAGTTGATGTAACAATTAACATGCGGCAGATGTCATTTGACAGATGACAGTTTCCAGATTAAAAAGAAAATATATTTCTTTTATAAAAGTACAGTTTACTGATGACATTTAAAATTTACAATTCTGAAATTTCAATTGACATTTAAAAAAAATACAATACAATATATACAACATAAAAGATGCCGATGACTGTCGATACTTTTTAAATGGTAAATGACAGTTGACATAAGAAAAATGATTTGAGAAGAATTAAGTGTATTTAATTCGTGTTGAAAATTAGGCAACCCAATGTACACAGTTTACAATAATTAAAAATGATTGAAGCAGAGTGCTCAGAACTAATCTAAGAAAGAAAAGAAAATATATTAGTGGTAAATTTTATTATATAAACATATTAAAGTGAATAATATAAAGAATAGGTATAATTTAACAACAATCTTTAAACAATAGTGTTGACACATTTAAGTAAATATAAATATATCAATTAATATAAATCATTTAACGAATTGTAAGCAGTTATAACAAATGTAGTAAATATAAAGTATAGATAATCAATTTCTTAATTTATCTGAATACTATACGAATGGGTTATAAATGCGGGCCACGTTTCTTCCCTACTTTTCTGCGTTTTCTGGCTTCACGTGGTGCTGGCGGTGGTATCATTCGTTTGTGTATGGCGGCTATTTTAACGGCGCGTGCATAACGTTCCTCTTCAGTCAGAAAAAGTTTCTCATCATCACTGTCCAAGCTGACGTCCGAATCACCTTCTTGATATCGCTAAAACGAATAGAAAATAATAGTGAATTATGATGTATAATGAAGAGGAGGCCTCCACACTCGAGTTTAAACAGATTAGTTTGATGGAGGAAATACGAGGGATAGTGAGAAAGCAGTACTCGTTTACATCGTGCGGAGCGCTGACGGATATATTGTGCTAACATGTTTAGTTGTATTTTAGCTACTCCAAACGCACACTACTTTCCACATGGCTTTCGTAAATGTATTTGCATTTAGTTTCTCTAACAATAAATTGATTGAATCACTCAGGTTAGTTATTTGTTTCTCTTGCAATAAATAAATTGATTAATTCACTAAGGAAATAACTACCTTAAACTTATCCAGCCTCCATGCGCTGTTATAAAGCGACCACTCTTTCAGTTTATCGTAAATACGAAGGATTACCGCGATGACGTTATCATCGGTTACGATGAAGAACATCCTATCCCAAAACATCTTATAAATCAACCACTTGTAGTTCACCGGAAACGTGTCCCTCTTTATCCGCCAGTATTTACCGTTGAACGTCAACACGCAGATAAAGGAAACGGTCGGCAGCACGTAGTCGACCAGTTCGTGGGGCCAGAAACGAAAGACGATCCTCGTCGAGTTGAACTGTTTGAAATTCATCGCCGGCATGTTGAAGACCGACCTCGGATCCGACGCGTTCGTTTTGAAATAGTTTTTAAACAAGATTCTTCTGTGCTCTGAGAAATTTAAATCAATCATCAAAAAAGACACATTCTTTATTTAGCATACATTATTCAAACATATTAAACACATAACTTGATGAATTGAAACATCAAGTTATGTGTTTAATATGTTTGAATAATGTATGCTAAATAAAGATTATTATTATTATTAGTCATGTGAGTTATGATTTTTGAAAATTTCCAATGTTGAATGTTTAGAGGAAAAAAAATAAATAGTAAAATAGTGAATAAAATTTCCAATAAATTGGTTTTAAATTATAAATACGTCCTTCAACGACTCATCACTATATTTAAGCATAAATAATGATAAACCACACGTTATACATACATAGAATACATTTTAAAACATTCTAATCATTCGGAATTCCTTTTATTGCGCGTCATTCTATCTACAGTTAAAAAAATGCGCATTTTTTTTATATCGCAATACTTACTATAAACTTACCTTCATAATAATCATCGCTTTCATCAGACTCCGTCATGATCGCAGGCTCATTAGCGAATAAACTTTTTCCCTGCGTCGCTGCACAGCTGATCAAGGTCACTTATGGTTTGGTTTTGCCTGCCGGCGGGATTCAGTGAGAGGTAATGACATTCGCGTTTGGCAAGTAATGCATCCAGTTTATTCAAATATAATATATATGTATAGTAACGAAAATATTGCGGATTTTTTTTTTAAATTTCCTTGGCAATAAGCTTATCATCATCATCAATTATTTTTTTATTTAGTTTGTTACATAAAATCACAAGTTTTCAAATTCTATATATATATATATATATTTTTTTACATATATATATATAAAAATATTTGATAACACAAAACGTACAATTCCTCGAAACAAAACATCATCGTTTACGAAATCAATTATTTTCATTTTTATTCATCAATAACAATAAACTCTAAGTAAACCAACCACAAAAAAATAAAATATAACTACAGTTAACCATCACAGTAATTAAAAAAGAATATTCTGGGATATGTTAGATCTCTTAGTTCTGATCACAAGGAATTAATAACAAGTACACTAAAATGACGTAAATAAAAATCATAATAATAATAATAATAATAAAACAAACGGAACGGGATTAATTGGTTAATTAAATCGATATAAAAATCATACTAACCGGGCAGTCGATACTGTTAGTAGTGTCCATTCATATAAATACAATAAATTAAAGAGAAAAACAGGTAACATGTTCAGCACAGGCGTTTTAAATTCTTTTATACAATAAAGTTTTGTGGTATAAACTATATATTATAACAATCAATTAGTTTATTCGTTATAAAAATAAAGGAAAGTCTCGTACAGATTTTTTTCATTTTTCGGGGGAGGCTAACGCGCCACCCTCTCCCTCATATATAGTTATCTACAATTCCTTTTCTGTGCTTCGAATACAGTCCTATGATTGGAATATTCGGTTTAATTTAAACCCTTAATGAGTAGATTGTATATATTCAAGATTGAACAAATATCAGCCTTAACTTTCCGATGGAAACAAATTAATGACTTTTATGTGTGTGTATATAAGATGTAATTAATTTCGTTGTGTATAATCTTGTAGACGATAAAAATTTAATGATTATATTTGATGTTTCGACATTCGACACTTTCTTTAAAAATTTAATTTAATTTTTAAAGAAAGTGTCGAATGTCGAAACATAAATATAATCATTAAATTTTTATCACAATATAATTCTCGCGTATGTTTTGCTGATTGGAGGGTGTGATAGTGGCCACCCACCCACCCTACATATGTATTGTAATTTAAGGTATGAATCGTTTGATAGTTTGCAGAAAATTTAATTCGTAAAACGTTAGCGTGGACATAAATATTACACAATCAATAAATCGTGTAGTTGAATACGACTCTAACCCAATAATTATAATTGATAATTGTATTGAGAACATTTTTTTATTATATAATCTTTACGTTTTTGATTGATTAAAATTTTTTTGTGCACAAATAATTTATAACGATTATTTATTGTAAACGTGGATGCAATCAGTACCCGAAGTTAATGTGTATAAATAAGGGTGGTGGGTCGGTGTCCTGTGACCTACCCTCCAATCATTAAAACATCCCCAACGATTACAGTTTATCGTAATAAAGTAGAATCGTAGTTAATAAATTATTGTACACACGATTTTAGTCGATAAAAATAATTGCAGGTTAGGAGGATGGTCTTTACAATCAAACTTAAATCAGTAAAGCATACGCAAGAGTTCTACGTAATTAATTATGCAGAATGATTCATAATCTAAAATTTATTACTATTTCAATAAATTTATTGATTCATGCAAATTTTGCTAATTTAAGGATGTAATAGTAAAATTAGTTAATTATATATGTAAAAGTTGGGTGGATAATGATTAACACCCTCCAATTATTATAAAAGAACGGAGAGTTATTAAAAAATAATTACGATGTAAATAATAACTTTTATATTCGTTAAAAACTGAAAAATGTTTTACTGGTTGAAAAGTGAAAATTAATTAAGTTTACAGTTAAAGATTACAGCGTATTTTACTGATTGGAGTGTGGATGAGATAAGACACACACCCTGCCTACATTTTATACAATCATCAAACATATCGGTTGTTACTTTTCGTTTCTAAAGACTAGAGAATTTTTAAGAGTTCGTTTCTAGTGTTTCAATTTGGAATTACAAAAAAATAATTTATTAACATTATAGTTTAACGTATTCTGAATCAATGTTTGTTATAAGTTTTTAAAATTTCATTCTGAAAACTGTTATAAAATTATTTCAATTTCAATGTAAAAAAAAATCAATCGCTTCTTATGTCATTTAAAATTAAAACACAATTTAAATTTTATATTTTAGCATCTGAAATCTATTAATTTATTATTTATATATAGATAAAATGAATTATTTTCGTTTAACAATCAATTAATTAATATTTTAAAATAGCTTCTATATTTAATTTGAAAAAATTACTATTTTCGAACATTATGTAAAATTAATTATGCATTTATAAATTATTTCAATCCGTCAATAAATTTTTATGAATTATAAATACAATCACAATTTCTTTTCATATTAAATTACACGCAATAAATAGTAACATTATAATTAATGATCAGTAAACGAGAGATTCCTATGCAGAGCACCGTATTCGAATCACGCTATGTATACATCTAAGTAAATAGAATACGAGAATATAATTATTATTATTATAAATTTTTTTTTTTTTGATTTTTTCCCCTTCGTAAAACACAACACGTGGTGATTCAATCATTGTTAATTTTTCTTCTTCTTCATCATCTAAAATTCGTATCAAAACAAACGGCATCTTAAGAAAGTATAAATGTATGTATATATATATAAGATATCTTCATATAAAAAAGAGACGAAACTAGATATAAGCTTACCTATCAGTTACACAGACAGTACATTTAATGCGAGAAGATTCATCGTCGTAGGAGGAGGGTAAATTAATTGTGCTAGGTGGTAAAATTATCGAATAATAATGACCGGTTTGTTGTTTGTTTGAAGTACATTTAAGCTCTGTCTCACATTGAAATGCGTCCCGTTTTCTACCTGTCGGAAACACGAGGTGGAGTGGGGTGGCGTGGGGGGTGGGGGGGATTGGTTTTGTAGAAGGCACTTAAGTCGCTCGTCCGCGCAATAGGCGCAGACGCGCGCCCTTTTCCACGAAAAATATATATTCCACACCGGAGAGATACGGGTGTGTCTGGAGAGGCTCCGCATCTCAAACTACATCCCATCTACTGGACATTTATACATCTCAAGGCGCTAACCACTATTTTTTTTATCACATTTTTTTTATATGTATATATATATAAATATATGTGTTCTGCGGATGTATACATATATCATCATCAACAACATCACCATCATCGTATGCTGTACGGATTCAATTAAATCTAGATATACTAATCTGCTCTGGAGTTGGTGGTGCGGGGGCGGCGGTGGTGTGGCGTGAACCGCTACTAACTGTCGCGGCTCTTCGTCTGCAAACGTCTTGGCCACGGGAACGGCCAGTCCGGCCACTGTCTAGGAATTTGTCCGCAAACGTTGCCCTCGAAGTACAGGAATATGTTGAACCACCACACCCTGCTCAATAGATTCTTTTCCGAGGGTTGCTAAAACAATAGAACGAATTTAATAAAAATTAAACTCAATTAAAGATGAATATTCGTCTAAACTGGTTCTCAAATCAAACATTTTCAAAATGACAAAACAAAGAGAATATTATTTAAAAAATTTTTTACAACTTTTAACTAAAACCCTCGCTTATGTTTTACTGATTGAAGGGTGGGATAGGGGCCACCCACCCACCTTACATATACATGATAACTATAATTGCTAATCGTTGATGATTTTGCTGCTAAAAACAATCAAATCCTTTATGTAATAAAAAATGAATCAAAATTTAAGTTTAAATATAAATTACTTTCTATAGCTAATTATATTTAATTTAGATTTAAAGTCTGCCCACTCATCAAGCATCAAAATTGTACTAATTTACGCACTCAAAAATTTTACAGTTAACTTCTTTTTTATTAAAAAAGTTTTATAATTAATTTCATTGGATACACCGAGACCATAAGGATTTAAAGTTTACATGTAGGGTGGGTGGCCACTATCCCACCCTCTAATCAGTAAAACATCATCAAATATTATTTGAAAATTTGTATGTATAAATCTCTAAAATAGCAATTATTTTCTGTTTATTTATGTTTCACAACTTTTAATTAAAACCCTTGCTTATGTTTTACTGATTGTAGGGTGGGATAGGGGCCACCCACCCACCCTACATATACATGATAACTTTAATTGCTAATCGTTGATGGTTTTGCTGCTTACAAAAAAATAAAATCTTGTATGTAACAAAAAATAAAGCATAATCCAAATTTAAGTTTAAATATAAATGACCCTCTATAGCTAATCTTATTGAAACTTGATTTAAAGCCTTTCCACGTATTATGTATATAATTTTTCTTAATTTACACACTCAAAAATTTTACTTTGTCAATTTTCTTTTATTCAAAATTTGTAATTAAAATTATTAACACATTAAATCTAAAACTACGGTTAAATTTTTGAAAACAAAAGCAGTAACTGTGATTAAAGTGCCTGTGTATATGTAGGGTGGGTGGGTGTCCACTATCCCATCCTTCAATCCACAAAACATACGCGAGGATTGCACTGAATTAATTTTTCTTGATTAAGTGCGATAAATTACAAAAACTGTTTTTCTTTCGTATGCATTAGAATTAATTCATTAAAACCCTCGCGTATGTTTTGTAGATTAGAGGGTGGGATAGAGGCCACCCACCCACCCTACATATATATTAAATTTTAACCCCAAACACTGTTTATATTTTCAAAACACATCAACACTAAAACTACGGTCAAATATTTGGAAACAAACGCAGTAACAGTGATTAAAGTCCCTGAATATATGTAGGGTGGGTGGGTGGCCACTATCCCACTTTCCAATTTACAAAACATACGAGAAGATTGCATTGAATTAATTTAATTTTCTTTGAATAAGTGCGATAAATTACAAAACCTTTTTTTCTTTCGTATTCATAAAAAATAATTCGTTAAAACCCTCGCGTATGTTTTGTAGATTGGAAGGTGGGATAGTGGCCACCCACCCACCCTACATATATATTAAATTTTAATCACAAACACTGTTTATATTTTCAATACACATCAACACTAAAACTACGGTTAAATGTTTGGAAACAAAAGCAGTAACAGTGATTGAAGTGCCTGTAAATATGTAGGGTGGGTGGGTGGTCACTATCCCACCTTCCAATCTACAAAACATACGCAAGGTTTGCACAGAATTAATTTTATATTATAAATCTTATATTATATTTGAGTAAGTGCGATAAATTACAAAACCTGCTTTTCTTTCGTATGCATTATAATTTAATTTGGTAAAATTTTGTAGATTGAAGGGTGGGATAGTAGCCACACCCACCCACCCTACATATATATTAAATTCTAACCTCAAACAATGTTTATATTTTCAAAACACATCAACACTAAAACTACGGTTAAATATTTGGAAACAAAAGAAGTAACTGTGATTAAAGTGCCTGTATATATGTAGGGTGGGTGGGTGGCCACTATCCCACCTCCAATCTACAACACATAAGCGAAGATTGCACTGAATTAATTTTCCTTGAGGTGTAATAATTTTTTTAATTTTAGTTTTTCTTTCGTATGCATAAGAAATAATTCGTTTAAACCCCTCGCGTATGTTTTGTAGATTGGAGGGTGGGATTGAGGCCACCCACCCACCCTACATATATAATACATTTTAACTTCAAACAGTGTTTATACTTTCAAAACATATCAACACTAAAATTATGGTTAAATATTTGGAAACAAAAGCAGTAACAGTGATTAAAGTGCCTGTACATATGTAGGGTGGGCGGGTGGCCACTATCCCACCCTCCAATTACAAACATACGCGAGGATTGCACTGAATTAATTTTCCTTGATTATGTGTGATAAATTTCAAAAAATGTTTTTCTTTCGTATCCATTAGAATTAATTCGGTAAAATCCTCGCGTATGTTTTGTAGATTGGAGGGTGGGATAGTGGCCACCCACCCACCCTACATATATATTTAATTTTAACCTCAAACCCTGTTTATATTTTGAAAACACATCAACACTAAAACTACGGTTAAATTTTTGAAAATAAAAGCAGTAAGAATGATTAAAGTGCCTGTGTGTTTCTTTGAGTAAATGCGATAAATTACAAAACCTGTTTTTCTTTCTGTGTGCATAAGAAATAATTCGTTTAAACCCTCGCGTATGTTTTGTAGATTGGAGGGTGGGATAGAGGCCACCCACCCACCCTACACATACATTAAATTTTAACCTCAAACACTGTTTATAATTTCAAAACACATCAACACTAAAACTACAGTTAAATATTTGGAAACAAAAAGCAGTAACTGTGATTAAAGTGCCTGTATATATGTAGGGTGGGTGGGTGGCACTATCCCACCCTCCAATGTATAAAACATACGCGAGATTTGCACTGAATTAATTCTTCTTGAGTAAGTGCGATAAATTGCAAAACCTGTTTTTATTTCGTATGCCTTAGAATTAATTCGGTAAAATCCTCGCGTATGTTTTGTAAATTGGAGGGTGGGATAGTGGACACCCACCCACCCTACATATATATTAAATTTTAACCTCAAATCCTGTTTATATTTTCAAAACACATTAACTCTAAATCTACGGTTAAATTTTTGAAAACAAAAGCAGTAACAGTGATTAAAGTGCCTGTGTATATGTAGGGTGGGTGGGTGGCAACTATCCCACCCTCCAATCCTCAAAACATACGCAGGTTTACACTGAATTAATTTTCCTTGAGTAAGTGCGATAAATTACAAAACCGGTTTTTTCTTTTGTAAGCATAAGAAATAATTCGGTAAAATCCTCGCGTATGTTTTGTAGATTGTAGGGTGGGATAGTGGCCACCCACCCACCCTACATATATATTAAATTCTAAACCTGAAACACTGTTTATATTTTCAAAACACATTAACACTAAAACTACGGTCAAATATTTGGAAACAAAAGCAGTAACAGTGATTAAAGTGCCTGTGTATATGTAGGGTGGGTGGGTGGCCACTATCCCACCCTCCAATCTACATAACATACGCGAGTATTGCACTGAATTAAATTTCCTCGATTAAGTGCAATAAATTACAAAACCTGTTTTTCTTTCGTATGAATAAAAAATAATTCGGTAAAACCCTCGCGTATGTTTTGTAAATTGGAAGGTGGGATAGTGGCCACCCACCCACCCTACATATATATTAAATTCTAACCTCAAACAATGTTTATATTTTCAAAACACATCAACACTAAAACTACGGTTAAATATTTGGAAACAAAAGAAGTAACTGTGATTAAAGTGCCTGTATATATGTAGGTGGTGGGTGGGTGGCCACTATCCCACTCACCAATATACAAACATACGCGAGGATTGCACTGAATAAATTTTTCCTTGAGTAAGTGCAATAAATTTCAAAACATGTTTTCTTTAGTATGCATAAGAAATAATTCGGTAAAACCCTAGCGTATGTTTGTAAATTTTAGGGTGGGATAGAGGCCACCCACCCACCCTACATATACATTAAATTTTAAACCTCAAACAATGTGTATATTTTCAAAACATATCAACACTAAAACTACG